>OZ017789.1:3372219-3444294 GCA_963969325.1 Lycopodina hypogea
CTGTGTTCACAGTGCACCCCAACGCACAGTACGTGTTCTCACGTCTATGCAGTGCACACACTGTGAACTAAGTTACCTTTACTCCTGCAGAATAAAACACTAAGATATCTCAGTCTTACACGAGTCACTTTACTCTACCATATCCTCATTCATTTCACATGGCCAATGCATAATATATAGTAGTTAATAATAAAGAAATATTGAACTACTGATGACGACTAGAAAATATTTTACAAGTAACATATACACCCTTTACCTAATATCTAAGACGACCAGGTAGTGTTGACCAAGGTGCTATGGGGGACGAAGAGATGTGTAAGAAGTTGCAACTGGAGATGGCCAAGCTGATGGCAGACATGCAACAAGAAAGAGAGGAACAGAAAGCTTGCTTCTCTGCCGTAAGGAATATTTAATCATATTATCATGTTTCAATTTAATCTTATAACTAAATATAATTCTTTTTATAGTTGAATATATTAACTACACATGTGTAAAGTAAGCAGCTGTAAGTAGTGTATGTACTATACACACATATGAGTGTATTACACTAAGTTTATGCCATAATGAAGTGTATTATTGTATTATACGCACACATGTGCGTGCACACGCACACAAACATACATATATATACATATATGTATATACATATAAATAATATACATATATGTACATATATATACATATATATGTATATATATATATACATATATACATATACACATACATATATATATAGTATATGGTGCAGGCATTACTTCTCTATTACAGTTGGAACGCTTCCAATTATGGCCACTTGTGTGAGACTTGTAGTTTATGGACAATAAACTACTTTCTATCCCTTTATTGCTGTCCTGCTCACCAGAAGAGAACATGTTTGTTTCACTCTGGAGGTGTGTGAGTAGCTACAGGTGCAGCTGCTACTGAATTGGGATTATAATCACCTTACTTCTGGGGCCTTTATATCTTTACTTGTACATTAAGCATTTCCTTCTTTCTTTGGCCAATGGAAGTCAATACTTGGAAGAAAACCTGTTTTGGACAGGATTAGCTTGCTCTTGGATTTCTATAGTTTTAGTTCAAACTGGCTTTTATGATATGCTATTAGTTTATTGTTTCTTTGCGTGCATTTTTCTTTCTTTTTCTCTTTCTCTCCATATATCCTACCTTCACCTCTTTCCTTACCTCGGCAGTTCCTCCTGGGTAAATAATTGGGTGGAGTGCTTCCTTCATGTGGTTTAGTGTACCTAGAAAGACTCGGGAGGATAGAGTGATAGGTCTGTATGTATGTGTGTGTGTGTATGTTTGTTTGTATGTATGGTATGTGTGTCTAGACATAAAGGCCATACCCTTGGACTTAGTTGAACAGAACTGTTAGGGTTTGCACCTGGCACACCGGGGACAGTTTTAAGCCCCAAAAATGGATTGCCACCACCCCGGTGGGGGGAAAAAGAGGAATTCAGACTGGGCTTTCTTTTTTTCTTTCCTTTCCTTCTCCTTTTTTCATCATCCTTAGTTTGTTTTTATCCTTCAATCCTTTCTTCTTCTCCTCCTCCTTTTTCCTTCATTCTTTTCTTCTTCCCTTTATTTATGCTAGCATGGTTTATTGTAACAAAGTAAGTGCACCAAAATAATAACCCAAGTGAGTTCCAAACTGTTGGCAATCTACTTTTCAACATTACACCGTGCCTCCAAAACGATCTGACCTTTCAGAAAAATCTTCAGGAATTTTGCACCCCTACTTATGAGCTGCTTTATTGTATGAAGTACAAGGTACAGAAATGGTGTTCTGAGTGGTTTCTATAATGTTTCAGGTTTACATCGACTAGGCAACGCTGGGTATGCTCTGCTAGCATATAATTTCTTGTCCCTACCCCATCCATTTTTCCTTCAACCATTTGTCCCCCACCCATTTCCTCCCAAACTTTAATGGATATAGTTTGTGGTATTTTAATTAATGCATAGTAGATGTTACATGTCTATAATTAATGTACACACAGTAGTAGGTATAGTGGATATAATCACAGAATGTTTCTAAATAACACACACAGATGGAAAAGAGGTTCGTGGAGGAGAAAGGTGTGATAGTAACAGCTCACGAACAAGAAATGAAGTGAGTTGCCTTATCTGTACTATGGGTGTGAAATTATTTTATTAATTTTTTTTTTATAACTCAGTGATTGCAGGACTCAATATGAGGATTCTGTTGCTAGGCTACAAGAGCAGCACAGAGATGAGGTGAGGAGTGATTGGCTATTACCCTAACACTATTTAAATTGTCCTCAAAATTAACAGAATGAAATTAACCAAGGGAAATGATATAGCTAGTTAATTTTAATAGTAACCAATAGGATACATAATTAAAATAGGAAATGAATTGATATTTATTGGAACATTGATTGAAAAGAATGATAGTGTTGTTCTTTAATCAAGGGCAGAGTTTACCCAGATTGTCTGGCCATGGATCAGAGTATAGATGATCTAGGTTTCCTTCCAATCCAGCTAGCTGCATTTGAGTGCAACAGATAACCTTGTGTATGAATGTATGACAGTGAAATTGATGCCTCAATTAATTTTTTACAAGTAAAATTTTCCCGTTCAGCACTTCCACAGAAAATTGTCATGCAACACTATAAAAATACCTTCTTCATCTGAGATAATAATAATCGGACTCCTGAGCTTTGAGGATGATAATTGATAGAGTATGGTTGTAGAAATACACCATATTCAGGTGGGGACATGCTTGACTAGGACCAGTTATCAATGATTGTATTACTAACATTATATTATGACAAGTTAATGATCACTTCTCTAGATTGAAGCTATCAAGACGGAGTCGTTGGATGAAGCAGGTAATCACCATAGGGGTGTGATGTAGCATAGGGGTGTGATGTAGGGGCATAGGGGTGTGATGTGGCATAGGGGTGTGATGTGGCATAGGGGTGTGATGTGGCATAGGGGTGTGATGTGGCATAGGGGTGTGATGTGACATAGGGGTGTGATGTGGCATAGGGTGGACCAAAACTTCAATAAAATGTTGTGATTTTCAGAGTGCCATCAGTTATTTGATTGTGAGAGATCAGTTAATGGCTGGGCTCTATGGAGATCTGTTCTTTTGGCGGGACTTACTTTTGCTGTTGAAGTTGTCTGTTATCTGTACTATGATATTATCTGTTTCTTACTCCTTGCAACCCTTTATCTCATACAATTATGTGTGTGTGTGTGTGTGTGTGTGTGTGTGTGTGTGTGTGTGTGTGTGTGTGTGTGTGTGTGTGTGTGTGTGTGTGTGTGTGTGTGTGTGTGTGTGTGTGTACGTGTTTGTGCGTTTTTCTTAACATCCAAATGTCCTCTTCTCAGATGCAATTCATTGTTGACTGCTACTGCACATGTATAGCAGACATTCATGTGGCCAGTGATTTCTTAGGGTACTGGAGGAGTTGGAGGGGTTCACACCTCCTACACAATGTCATGAATTAGATGGTGATACTTAGATATTGTAGATATTGGGTATATTATAGTCATTAAGAATACAAATGACATATTTTACATTGTTAAATGTTTAATTACCATAAACAAATATCCTCTAGTTGTTCTATCATTTCCACCGAACAGTTGTTCTATCATTTCCACCGAACAGTTGTTCTAGAGCTACAAGGAAATAATACATGAGCAATCTCCTAGCTGAATTGTTAGCACTTCTTCTTTTGCATTATGACTTCAATAACCTTAATTGTTGTTGTTTGTTTGTTGTTGTTTTTAATATTTGGTTAGATAAATTGAAAAAAGAAATTTCAGAAATGGAGGATCTCATTGCAGCTGCAAATGTATGTTACAAATGTTCATGTTTAATTCATATCTATCATTTTATCATCACTGTGTGTAATGTTCAATTTAAAAATATTTTTAAAAAGTAAATGACAAAATTGACTTCCTTAAACCCCCCCCCCCCCCCCCCCCCTTTTCTGTCTCTGTTGTTACAGGCCAAGGTATGAGTGGAGGGTGAAGAGAACCAGCAGGGAAGGAATGTAGGATAATTATTTTTTTAAATTTGCTTAAAGGGTAAAGAGAATATTTAAGGAAATAATGTAAGAGAATTACTGTTTGTTTGATTTTGTTGTTTAAAAAAAATGAAGAAATTTAGAGAAAAGGTTGATAGGGACAGCTAGCCATCTCACATATTAGGTATATACGAAACATGCACTCTATCTTCAGAAAAATTTTGATTCCTTTTTTAGTTTGACCCAAAACTTATACTGCACGTCGTCAATGTCTGTTTTTTTAAACAGATTCCCAGATGTTCCCCCTCCCCTCCCTCCCTCCCTCCCCCCTCTGAAGCAGAGACAAGTGTGGGGCAAGTTGTTGCTCTAACTTTAGTCTCTGCCATGTGTACAGGAAGAACTTCAACAACATGAAGATGCTTCTCTGCAAGAAGTGATGACTAAACTGGAAGAGATGCAGCAATGGCCACCGTTCACTGATACGCTTGATGTCCAGGAGGAAATGGAAGAACGCCACAGGCAGGAGAAAGATGAACTCAACCAAGCACACAAGACAGAAGTTGATGTAAGACTGTCAACATAGATGGTGACCAAGACTTTCATTATGTTATTGGTGAACTAATAGTGAGATTAGATTTGTTGTTGTGGATTACAATGTGTTGTTGTATCTTGTTGTCAGACGTGATGTTTTTGCTATTGCAGAAGTTATTGGGCAGGTTGACAAGAATGGAAGAACTTCATGATGAGCTCCATTTAAAGTGCAAGCAAGTCAAGGTTTGATATTGTAGTTTTTCTTTTTAGTGAGGATGTCACACACACACACACACACACACACACACACACACACACACACACACACACACACACACACACACACACACACACACACACACACACACACACACACACACACACACACACACACACACACACACACACACACACACACACACACACACACAAAGAAAACTAATAAATTTTTACAATAATAGGAACTGGAGGAGAACATTTTAAACTTACAACATGAATTAATCTCATCAAAAGCAGAACAGGGTGAGGTAGAAGCCAAGCTACTTCAGACGGTAAGAAGCTAGTTCCCCAGAAATGTTATCATTGTTTTAGCTAAATAAGGCTATGGTGAAAGTTTCTTCCTTGTATGTACATCTGGTGCAGGAAAATGAATTTGCCAACCTTAAGAACGGTCGTGACGTCCTGGTGAGGAAAACTCAATCCACTCTATAATCTATAATTGAATAGAATTTTCACGGAAATTCATAGTAAACGTTTCATTATGATCAGTCCCCCTCCAACCTCCTGAATTTTCTTTTTATCCACTGCTCAAGGTCACAGGGGTGGAGGGCAAGCTGAGAGAAAAATTGGACAACTTAGTGATGGAGAACTCTCAACTGAGGAAGAAGTTGCTCACCAAAACAGAAGAGTATAGTCAGTACAAAGTGAGTGTGGAGCTTGCCAACACTCGGACCATCAGGAGCTTCAGAGAGAAGGTAAGGAATAGGTGCAGTGGGTGAATTTCTCACTAGGTGAAGTATCACTCCATGTGTATGTCGACATGACCACTAAAGTGTCTATTAAAACATACACACTATATGATACCAATAACTACTACAGCTACACCTGCAGCTTCATGATGTGGCTAGAGAAAATCTCATGCCCAGAAACACTCCCGGTGTGATGAAATGGTGGAACTTTGCCACTTTGCTTATTTCTCTCCTTTTTTTTCTTCTTTTTTTGGTGTTGTATTATCTCTTTCGTTCAACCATCCTTTATTTAATTTCTTGCTATCTTCCTTTCCCGTTCCCTTTTTTTCTTTTTGTTCCTCCCTCCTCCCTTCTCCCTCCTTCTCTTCTCTCCCTCCCTTCCTTTTTATTCCTTCCTCTCCATTGTTTCATTCCTTTTCATTCCTTTCCTTCATACTTTTCCCATAAATTAAATCACTCTACAGTGTGCCTATATATATCACGGGAAGGGAATATGTGATTCAAAGTGAAGGAGATCCTCAGTGTCCACAGCTAAAAATGAGAACTTTGTGTATTTTAGGTGCCAGTGCTCCTCAAGGCTAGAGCACAGGCTAAACTTGGAGTAGCTCTTGGCATTTCTGCAGAAGATGTCATGCCAGGTGGTGGGTCAGTGCCATCAAGGAGGCCGTCAAGCGCACCGAGCACACAGAGGGAGTGTGGACAGGTTCGTCAGGCAGTGTTGAAGACTGAAGCTGCTCAAGGCCACAGGCTGCGACCGAAAACCTGTTTCCCCATTACTAATCATCGATATTAATTGATTTCTTTTGGGGATTTTGAAGACACACACATACACAGTAAAAATTTATTTTGTGTTGTCTACATTTGAACAACTGAAAAATACCAGAGTTTCATATCAGATTTTCTTTTGCTATTGTGAGGGGGGGGGGGGGGGGGGGGAAGTGTTCCACAGGGCCTACAAAATGGTGACTATGCACAATAACAAAAAACCAAAACCAAAAAAAAATTTTACAAAATTCTTTTCATGAATATTTGAAACCATGCTGTTATCAAATGCCTACAGTTAAATTTTCCCCCCTCGAAGTTTACATTCCGGTTCAGATCTTACAGACTTACTGGCACTTCCAGTTGAAACAGCAACCATGGAGAGATCTGTTTTCCCAAATGGAAATGATAAAGAGGATAAGATATCAATCTGCACATGAAAATTTGACACATCTCATATTAATTACTATCCCTTTTACGATTAATGAGGTTAGCTTTGATGAATTTCATGAATATTTTCAATAAAAAGAGCAGCAAAATCAACTACATTTAATTTTCACAGTATATTTGACTGTATTGCTACTAGAACAAAATCGATTTGGGATGAGTTTGGGTGGGTGAATAAGATTTGAGATTTATATATATTTTTTATATATTTATATATCCTGGGAAGGATCAGTTTTATGTGCACTGTAGCAGCCTCATCTGGGTAATAATATGCCCACAGGAAAAGGTGTGGTCAAGTGTGCCGCAGTCCTTTTCCAAACCAGAGTCAAGTAGTATTTGCATGCCTTTAGGTCCATGAATTTGACTGGCTTAACACTCCCACAAAATAGGTATGGCTGTATTGGATCCAGCTCAGCCCTGTACACACCCCCTGTGAAAGCCAAACTGTCAAGGCATGTTGACTCAGCAAGTGAACTTGAATAAAATACAGTTCACAGATTTAAGCTGCAAAGCATTGCAGTGCCCTGTGTTCTGCACAACAGCGCTAGCATAGTGTAATTAGGAGTTAGTTTGAGCATTGCAGAGCATGCCCTAGCCTAGCCCTAGCCCTAACCCCTCTTTTTTTGGGGGGGGGGGGGGGGGGGGGGGGGGGGGCATTTTTAACCTGACACACCCAATGGAAAGCAACAACAAAAAGCAACAACAAAAAGCAACAACAAAAAGCAACATTCTTGTTATGATATTATCTACTCTAAGAAGCAGATTTTATTTGATATGGTGCTTTGGTGGGAAAGTGGATACATGCAAACTATTCTAAACCTGACACACCTAGAGGAAGAGGCGTGATCAGAAGAAAAAGTCTGATCATGGATTTGAATTCATTATTTGAAAGCCAAGGTCTTAACCTATGAGATGGCACAATTCGCTAAATAAAATAACAAAAAAATCACACGCACAAAAGAAAGATAAGATACCAAAAAAAAAAAAAAACAACAAAAAACTACTGCAATTCCTAATATTTAAAAATCATCCCCCACCCACTCAAAAGGTGTTCATACCAAATTTCATCTCACTATACCTAGCAGTTACACACAAATAGAAAAAAGATATATAGGCAAAAAGAAGACTAATCAAATTCCAAAGGTTACTTTAAAACTATCCCCCAATGGTTACAAACAAATAGAATAAATGCAAAACAACTGCAATCACATTTTATTATGTAAAATTTAACCCAACCATCACCAACTGCTTTTGCCAAATTTCATCCCTATCAGCCCAACAGTTCTCTAAATCCAGCAACTCAAACAGAAAGTATGTACATATGCCAAATTTTGTCAGAGTCAATTCCTAAGGTTATTAATTTATGATATCCCCCACTGCTCCAACTTTGTATGTCACATTTCATCTCAATTGGCCTATTAGTTAGACACAAATAGAAAAGGATAGATAAATAGGCATAATTACTGCAATTGCAAATTTTCTCATGTAAAAACCTTCCCCCATCTGTTCCAAATGCCAATCAACTAAGCAGTTCTTTAAATCCCTGTAAGGTAGTTATGCACAAATAGAACAGACAGAGGTATATGCGAAATCCTGCAATTCTAAATTTAATTATGTAAAAACTATCCAATACCCACTCCTCCATGTGTTTTTCAAATCCCTTGCGATTTGACTATTACTTTGTAAAACTCCCACCAAAAATGCATTTAGAATCCACAGTTGCTCAAATCTGCAGACAAAAGTGGGGCAAAACTATCTTTTTTGTTCAAATTGACTTCAATTAAAATAATTTAATGAAGTTAAGCACTGTTAAGCCTGCTCAGTACTTGGATGGGTGACCACCTGGGGACAGCAGATCTTGTAGGTGGTTTCCCTTTCCCCCCCCCCCCCCTCCCTCTGCTCTCTCTTACTTTACCACAAAGGGCGCAATTGAACCCGCTAAATTTGAAACTTCTCAACTAGTCACAAATTTATGCCTATTATTGATGCCATATTTTGTTCCAATTAGCACAGTAGTTTTCTAAATTTTGCAACTCAGACAAAACTGTGTTCATTATATGTAGATAGTGTTAACAATTTTACAAGCTTCACTTGCCAGACCCTTTACCTACCAAATACTACAGTAAGTGTCTGGTTACAGTCTAGCACTAATCTTGTTGCAGCGGAATACAATTACCTAATTTTGAAACCCACAAGAATTACTAGCGTGTTTAATTTATAGTTAGCTTGAACAGAGAACAAAATTAGTGAATTTTATTTAATCATTACATGATGGTTCATTAAATAAACCACACTCCACAAGAACTGTACAAAAGAACAACCTACATTCCTGGTGCCAGCAACAAGATCAGTGCTGGACTGCTACCAGACCTTCCTGCAGTTCACAGTAGGTAAAGGGTTGGCCAGTGAGACTAATATTTAACCTAGTAGTTCTGCAAGTAGCTATTATTTTTACTTGTGGCACACAAGTCTAGGAACACTTGGAATGGTGGGAGGGCCGCATACATCCACAAGTTTTTTTTGGTAACACCAAAATTTATTGTTCCAACTAATTGGTTTCAACTAAGTGCAGATTGCTTGGTTAAACTTATAAACACACTCTGCTTCTCCCCTATCATCTCCATAATTATTAACATTGCAAGTATCGTTATCTTCTCTTTTTTGGTTAGCAAGATTGCATCAATTTACAGATATTTTTTACTGTGCATATGTGTGTATTTGTTGCTCCATCATGCACCTGCTGTTTACATGGATGATCACATGACCTATGCCTGGACATACAGGAAAGGGTCAGTCAGTTGAAGTCATCTGAGTCAAACTATAGTGTGCAGGGGTTAGTGGACTGGCTGAGGTTGGAATGAGAAAGAAGAGAAATAGGGCTAGTAAATTTGTTGATACAATGGACAAGAATAAATGGGAGTTGTTGGACTTTCATCAGAACAAACATGCACTGGATAACTTGCCCCCCCCCCCCAACACACACAAACTCGGATTACTTTCTATCACATGCTTTCCATAAAACATTGACTGCAGCTAAAACACTAACCAGTTGGTAGGGGGTCCCACCACTTATCCAAAATTATTACAAGAATGGTTGACAATTATAAAACTGTAAATTCACAGTTTCATTAAGTGATAGACATTAACATACATGACATGTATGATTGTGTTAAATGCACTATATACCTAAACTGTATAAACATTTGGTGTCTACCACAGTCCTCATGCAGCAGAATTTATAGCTATGAACACAAATGAAGAGCATCATTTTTCAAAGACCTACTGTATTTAAGAACAATTAAAAAAAGCCTGTATTTAGTGTAAGAGCCTTCATCTTGATTGTGCCACCTTGAAGTATATGAATAAATGCTGGAGTTCTCACTTTCCTTGAGAAGTGCTTGCTAATGTCTTTGCTGAAGACGATCCTTTATGAGGAGCTGTATTCTTTGGTTTGAGGAACGAGGATTGATGTTCTCCTAAGGAAGAGAGATTCTTCTCCACTTTGGATGAGAAGTGAGATGAATCTGCTGGGCTTGGGCTCGCTTTCGGGCTACCTTTGGAACTGATACTCTTGGTTGTCGAACCAGCCGATGGACTGCCCATAGGGCTGGCCCTCGGACTCACTCTCGTGGTGGGAGAATATGGTGACAGGGTGGACGATGTCGATTTCTTCACCGCTGCACCGGATTGAGAGGTCGAGGTAGGGGGAGTTGGTATAGGTGAATGAATGCTTTTCTTGCCTCTAGACTTTCTGTTGGGATACGCAGAGGAGCTGTGGGACTTTGACAGGGTCTCTGGTTTGTTCCTCCCATGAGTAAAGCTACCAGTGAGAGATATCACGTCGCGAGAATTCTTCACACCAGACGGCAAAGTTGTAGAAGTTAGCGATGCTGCTCTCTCCTTCCTATCTCTGCCAGTGGCAACAGTGCCTGTCACATGACCAGGAGACTGTGCTGGAAGCCTGGGGGAAGAAGGAAGGAGGCAGAAATCCCTGGAATCCACTGAGTTTCCCTCCGGTGGTAAGGACGTTGTACTGTATTGAGATAACCTGTCAGTTGGGGATGAAGGACGTCCGGTATTGGCCATGTCCCGCATGAGGTGCATGGCATTCAGTAGCCTCTTGGACGTCTCACCCTGTACCACAATAATGACAGGAATAATAATAATCGCATATTTCATTGTAACACTGTGGAATGAATATATTATGAAAACAACTCAAGTCTGGAGAATGGGTTGTAATCTTGTTGTTGTTGTTGTTGTTGTTGAGGGCTTTGGTTTAATTTGGTGTTTTACTTGACTATGGCATGAATTAACAGTAATTCTTTACTTAATATATTAATGCTATGTTAATGCAGAGAATGATTGCAAGATTGTGAAGATCATGAATTCTCATCTAAATTATATGAAATAATATATTGTGTAGTGGCATTGAAATATTTATTTCTGCAAACAAATGAAATGAAATACCAAAAAAAATCAGTTGGAACAGCAAGTTATGTAGTTTATAACAATATGCAACTGTCCCCACCCCCCACCCCCCACCTCCACAGTTTTCAATATCTAACATCTAGTTTGAGAAATCTCAACAAAACCCCATAAAGGCTGGTTCAGACAGAGTGATGCAAATGAAGCATTAATGTGAACACAAATATTGATGATCTCACTACCATTGGTGATTTGTTCGTTGGTTCACTATCTCACACTTGGGCCTACAGGTTTCAAATTTTCAGTGGTTGATGGGAGTCATCTGTAAGTGAGTTTAGTGAAGATCAGAGTAAAACCCTGCCCATAGGGCTCTTTTCCTTCTCAAAATTTCCTGAGGAAGGGGGCTCCATTTCAAGCATGAATTACCACCAAGCTGCACTATGATTTATGAAAACAATAAAATTCCAATAACCTAGTGCAAATCTGGATAATTCCTTTAGGGTGGATTATATTAAATGCCTTTGTCACCTCCCTCCTTCCCTCCCTCGATAAACTGGGTACTTGGCCAGTAATTGTAATTCGGCATGGTTTTAAGGGAATTTATTTTTGTGGGAGCAATCTATTGATGAGGAGATAATTTTACTCGTTAATTCTACAAGTAATACCACCATCACTTCACCCACCATATACGTCACTGCACACGCACACGCACACATTGGAATTTATGTTGTTATGGCTATGGCTTACTGTAAACCAGCAGTCATCCAAGATCCTCCGAGCTGTGAAGCGATCTGTTGTTTCTACACACATCATGTTTGCTATCAAAATTTTTGCTGCAAAAAATAAACAACAACAACAGGATAAATTGTAATTGGAATAAAGTAAACATTAGCTCCACATCAACAAGATTGGGTAGTATGAAGCATTGATCTAGCAAGCAACATTAGGAACACATGGATTTATATGCCGTCCATTGAGATAAAATATAATAAATTAATCAAACCCCCCCCCCCCAAAAAAAAATTAAACATATTAAGGTAAAAAATAAACGAATGATAAAAAACTCACACACACTCACAACGATCCTTTTACCAATTTCAAGAAAAGTATAATGTGCGTAGTGAATATCATAGCATAATCTAAATTTACAGAATGTTGCAATTCTTGTTGTATGTGCGTGCATATTTTTTACACTATTATCATTACAAATTAAAACATTCTTAGTGGCTACAATGTAAAAAGTGTTTCCACCATTTTAACAACTTTGTCTACCAATTCCATACAATGTAAGATGTTTCAAATACACAACATGGCACACATGACAACTAGTGCTACTGAAAGTTCACAGCTTAGAGCTGGACTGTGACCCAATGGCCGGGTAGGAAGACTGGAATGACTAGGTTTCTTGTGCAGTGTCCAAGAGATGGGATGTTAGTGAGGAACTTAATTCATTTCATTAGATTTGTCATTTAATTGTAAAATAGTGAAATAGTTCATGACTATTGAACACTGATGAATGAGTAATTATTGCTATGGAATGCACTGGGGCTCACAACTGGCCAATCAAATTTAAGCAACAGTGAGAGCATGTCTGCACCCATAAGGGGTGATATGGTCAAGTAGAAAGACGCAATATAGTTCTCTCAGCATCTCTGTGGCATTCTGTCAGCCTGGGGCTGTACTGGGAGGACATTTCTTCTTGTCTGAATGCACACACACCAAGTCTATGGCCATTAGTCATTGTGGCAGCAAGCAAGTTACTGCACACATCTAGAGGTGTCCTCTCCACATGTGGAATGTAAGTTGTGGATAGAACAAGTGCATATGAGACTTACCTTCATCTGAGACATTTTCCCATTCCATTCCAGAGAAATTGAGCTTTCCTGAAAATATCATTTCTTCAAGCTTTGCTGTGTTACTGCCTCTGTATGGATACCTGCCACATAAGCTGCACAGAGAGAGAGAGAGAGAGAGAGAGAGAGAGAGAGAGAGAGAGAGGGAGAGAGAGAGAGGGAGGGAGGGAGGGAGGGAGAGAGAGAGAGAGAGAGAAAAAAAAAAGAGGGAAAGAGAGGCAGGTAGAGGGAGAGAAAGGGGGGAGGTCATTGTTATAGGCTTGCTATACAAAATACAAAAAACAAATAAACAAAAGAAAACAAAAAACAACATGAAAAGTAACCTCAAACATGCTTGTATCATCCATCCTGCCTGCACAACGATACGTGACCAGACTATTAGGGAAACTCCCATAATAGGACCAATCACTAATGGTTTCAGTACAATGTCTCCTGTAGAATTCACTGAAGGAACTTCCACAGACAACTGTGATGTTCGTCCCAGGGCGGGTGGGTGGGCGGTGAGCTAACTAGATGTCCTGAGAGAGGTGAAGATGTCACTGCAAAAACTGTATAGTCATATAGATCATCCAAACTTTATCAGATTTTTGAAAAAGGAGCAGTTAGTTGGAGCAGGGAATTCCAAGAAATTTTTTTATGATTGTTTTCCCACTGTTTCTGTGCTATGATCTCATGACAGGTCTGCAGACAAACAGGCAGTCCATAGACTGAGATAGAGGAAGAATGCAGTTTGTTGGTGGTGATGGCTTGAACTGTACATCTCACTGGGTGAGACACTAGTGCAACACATACTTTGTCAGAAAGAGGTGGCCATGTATGAAGGCCACACCCAGAGTGGTTATGGTGTTGTTGATGTGAGCCATGTAGCTAGGTTCAGTAATTTTGGTGGTACTTGTTTCAGTGATAATCTTAGGTTGGGACCTTCTGCTGGTTATGAAGGTTTAAGTCATCATGACGTAGATGGTAATGGTGGTTCTGATATTGGGACATCTAGTTAAACTTAATATGGAGGCAAGGCTTGCTGGGAGAAGAAAACAACTTCCAGAAGTGATGGTCTTCTTAAGTACTTGAAGGCACAATGTCCACTGCCCATTTCTATTGTCATTAGTGATGGTGTTGCTGATGTGAGACATATACCTGTACTTAGTACTATTGATGGCAGTTGTGAAAATCTTAGCTTGGGATCAGCTGCTAGTTGTGCTAGTTTGGACCATCTAGATTGTAGTGGTGGCCCTGACAGTTTATCTCAAGAAAGTTAAGATGTTGTCTTTTTCATTATGCCTAATATGATCACTCCTGAAGTAATTAGCGTGGTGGATTCTTTAGATAAAGATCAAATCTTCAGATTTTTAAAATATTTTGTTTCTTCTGAAACTTTCCTTTCCCTAAGGAGTATATTGTATAACTTTTGCTTTCAGGTGAAATGGCTATAAAGTATTCTTGGTTGGTATATAATAAGGTATTGATTGGATGGTAGATTTTGTATTTTCTTCAGTTTGTTTATAAAAGATAGGAATAAGTATGAAATTTTAGTTAATACACCTTTTAAAAAATGGGTCAATGTACATAACATAGTAGATAGTCATCCCTCTACTCTGTACCATCTTAATGCAATGGCAGATTCAAGTAGTTTCAATCAATCTGTGGAAAATCCACAGCACAATGTAGATGTATGTATTAATTCTGCACTGGCTAAAACTATTGAAGAAAATAGATACAATTATGTTGTTCTGCCGAGTGTATTTTATTTTGTGACGGCAATGCCTGGTACTTAGGGGAGATAGTGGACCTTGATGTAATGGCAACCAGGAGATTTCTTAGCATTAATGAAGTTATTCAATTGGCTAAGCATAACTCCGTCATAAATGCTCACCTTGAAAGACCTAAGCTGAAGAATGCCACATATGCATCACCACATGTCCAAAATGAAATAATTAATATAGGTAAGAACATAATTGAGAAATATTTAGTTGATAAAATAAGAAGTGGAAATCATTTTTTGATAATGGTGGATGAAATAACTTCTTTTAATAAAGTAGTAATGATTTATGTGTTTGGTTTGCAAACCATGACATCAGAGAGGATTTTTTTTTTTTTGCAATATGCCAAATTTACTAGAGTTAATGGCTAGGTATTGCTACTTGTGTCCTTGATGGCCGTGACAAATTTGGTCAGGATGTCAAAAATGTTTGAGGACAGGAGTATGATGGAGCATCCAATATGTCCTGTGAGTGGACTGGAATGCATATTGACTGACTATCTGCTATTTGTAAGATATACAAAACTATCTTAATCACAAATTCATATCTGGTCCAGCAACACCTGGTATAGTCATTGTGTTTACTGGGGTAGTATTTAAAAACAACAACATCAACAACAACAAAAAAAACCAACACACCTTGTAACTGTTGCACCTATTGTTAACAATTAACATGTCTGGATTTTGTGTGTTTCATCCTTTTAATTAACTGGTAATATATATTGTATTGAAGCTAATGTAACAGAATTTTTTATAACTCTACGTATATGTTGAATATTTTATGAATACTAGCGAAAAACACGCCCTATGGGCGGCTTTTTGGCCAACATAGTTGCAAAGTGTCTGCTTTGAAAACATTTTATAGATTTTTAAAAATAGGAATGAACATGTGATTAGATCTAAGTATTTTTTTAAACTACCATTTCAAACATTTTTAGCCTTACATACAAAGAGGAAGAGGTGTGGCCAGATGGGACCCACCCCATGTTATTTGCAGAGTCAAGTTGTGTCTGCATGCCAAAGGTTTAGGCCTGTAGCTCCATTCTTTTTTCTGGCAAAAGCACAATTTTTAGCTTCCCCCCCCCCCCCCCCCCCCCCAAAGTATAAAAGGGGGTGTGACCATTTAAACATGCTTATAGTGTTCCTCTGGTGACACTGATCCTAAATATATATATATAGGGGTATGTGGTCTAACTTCAACCGTTCAAGCATGAATCGAGGATGCACAGACAGACAGACTTTATAGTATAGCTATTACATTGTAGAACTTTTGCAGCACATGAGTTGTTCCCATATTTATCTTTCTAATTAATAAAAACACCATCACTCTGATTACTCAAAGTGTCCAGTTTAATGCTGAATTGCCTTTGCACTGCGACAGAACTCTTCAGTAAATACTGAAGGAGGTCTGTATCCACTGTAATCTGCCTCAATCTATGATCCACCTCTAATAAAGGTTGTCAGCTGGGATTCGACTCTTGATACTATATAACATTATGTAGGACTGTTTGGCTATTATGCATGGCCATACTTTTTAGCCATATTTTGTGAAATTTGTATGGTACTTCTCAATAATACTTGAGAATGTGGGACACTTAGACATGTCATAAAACATTTCATTGGAAAGCATTTGAACTAAGCATTTATTTGGAAATAAGATTAAGGGTAGGGGGTGAGTGACAACAAAGTGATGGTACATATTAGATACCTCATGAAAAATTAATGAGAACTAGGTTACTACACCCCCCCCCCCCCCCCCCCCCAAAAGAAGCCCTCTTTCATAAATCCTGGCCTTGGGCCTGCAACTTGCAGTGCTTGAAGTAGAAACCATGTGTGCAAACCAAATACATGCCAATTCATGCATTTTGTATTTGAAAATAGTCAGGGAAGAAACGAGGAGTGGTTCTATTCAAGGGAGGGTTGCAATCAAGGATATACTGGTGTGTGTGTGTGTGTGTGTGTGTGTGTGTGTGTGTGTGTGTGTGTGTGTGTGTGTGTGTGTGTGTGTGTGTGTGTGTGTGTGTGTGTGTGTGTGTGTGTGTGTGTGAGTGGTATAGTAGTTATGCTCTTGGACTAACAACCCCAGCACTGATAGAAAACTTTCTTATCCTTCAACATCTTCCCACACCTATTCACCCAGCTGTGATGGGGACCATGAATTTTCTGGGGTGCAAATTCACTGGCCATTGCTTGTCAATCAGCTAAGGGTCCAGGTGGGACTTCAGGTGCCCACACCCATAATCTGAGTGTCTTGGTCAGTTCTGCAAGCTCCTAGCCCGGTTCCAGGAGTTTGCTTGCACTGGCTCATAGTGCTTGCTTAGTGCACAGGCATCGTGACTATGTCAAGTGCGTGTGACCGTGTTGATGGCAGCTAGAGAATTTGCATTGTGTGTGTGTGTGTGTGTGTGTGTGTGTGTGTGTGTGTGTGTGTGTGTGTGTGTGTGTGTGTGTATGCGATTCCAAGTGAGTGTAACCCTTCAAAATGCATTTCTTTGAGTTCAAATTTATTAGCTAGGAGAAACAACGTATTTTAAAAATTGACTCAGTTGTTTTGAAGCCTTTAGTATTCCAATTATAATATATTATATCCATTTTATACTTTTCAAGAAGGCTGATGGCAGTTTTTGTCACTCAAAACATCCCAAGTTCAGTGTAACTTTATGGTGAGGATATTAAAAAAAAGATTGGAAATTTCCAGCCAAAACCCCACTCACTTATGATAATAATAACTTTTAGACTTAGCGAACTTGTTAAAGTTTGCGGGTAAAAACGACAACTATCCGAGACACTAAATTCATCCCAAACTAAGAGATATATGTAGCGTGCAAGCTTTCGACATAGAGAAAAGACTAAAAAGAAAAAAAAAGGGAAGGTACCACACACCTCTTCTTGGAGGCTGGAGCTGCATTGAGTGGGGGAAGAGTGTAGAGGATCTAGAGTGGTTTCTGAGGTTTCCAGTATGACCACCTCTCACAGGCAACTTACACTTCTGAGTTTACGAAGTTTCCAATGATTTATCATCTCTTATCCTACAAGCTTGGATGAAAAAGTTGGATAGTTAAACCTAGTGTTTAAATAGGCTAAGGGATTGGGCTAGCTTATATACTGGTAGCTTAAAAATATCAACTCACATTAGCTAAATAAGAGGTAAAATGTCAGATATAGCCATTAAAAATCAATTAAAAGAGTCTCCAACCATGTGGTATATCAAGATAAGTCGGTCTAGGAATAATGTTGTGAATTTGATAGCCAAGTTTGAAGCCTGTATCCACCACTGAAGATAACGTAAGAAAACTAAGGAAGCAGTCAGGTGGGGGGGGGGGGGGGGGGGGGGGAAAGAGGAAAATAAAACTAACAACATTAAAAAAAATCCCCCCCCCCCCCCCCCAAAAAAAAAAAGAAAAAAAAGAAAGTATATATATATATATATATATATATATATATATATACACACACACATATATTAATAACCCAGTAGCAAACACCACCAAGGGCAATCCAGTACCAAATCACCACTTAAGTAGCCAGGCTCTAGCAAGTGAGTAACCAATGCAGAGAGCTCTGATGGATTGGTGGTCAATATCTCACTCAATCCACCAGAGAGTGGGGCACATCTGTTTGTCTGTTTTGATAAACTGAGGAATGTCATGTGAGCGCTGTGAGAAAATATCCCTAATCATGTGACTTGTGATCTCATGTTAAGAAGTTGCACTTCAGGTCACTTGCCAGCCCAGGATGAGGGCAGGAGACACTCCGATGGTCTGTTCATAAATGAACAGTAATTTTGGAATATATTAAACAATTAACAACACAAAACGACCTCATGCAAACATTGAAGTAGAGATTGAATGAACCCCTGCAATGTGTTTGTATGAGCATAGTATTAATCATCACTAGTCATTGGCAGCACACTGCGTAGTGGTGCTTCCTGTCCAAGGGCATGTGAACCAGACCGTTGCATGAGGATGGGAATCAGACTGTTGCCTGAGGGGGGTATTAATTTCAAACACTTACAACCAAATATGTTCGGAATAATATCAGAATAACTGTGTGTGTTGTAAACAAGTTTTACTGCGTAGTGCTGACATGACAATATTTGTGGATAACTTTGCTGTTTGCCTGAGGGTTGGAAACTTAGCTCTCTTGAGACTGATTTAGTAAATCACAATAAAATTCTCAGAAATTTAATAAATAGAATTGATATCCCTTTCCAGAAATTTTGAGCAGAAATCTGGTACATATGTATTGAAGCACTGGTTGTTGATGTTGCCTCACGTTTCACTGTCATTCTCCAGATCCCCTTTAAAATGTCATGCAAGTTCACAGAATATATTAGACGAGTTCACAATTACTTTAAGCTCTAACATTTTTTCTTGGAAAGTGATGTCAACGTAGCGTTAATTCCAGGAACCCTTGTATTACATTGTGCCTAAACTACAATTAAGCCACACCTCCAAAGGAAATGGCAAGCTGATTTGCTCATTTTGAACAGCTTCTTTGCTGGTTAAGTTCAAGCCTCAGTTTTTAACCCTTACCTAGTGCTAAACATATATTCTAAGTGGTAGGAAATGGGTATGACCTACTACATTCCACATACACTGATGAAGGCTGTCTCTAATGTAACCAGGGCACACAGACTCACACAGCCACTACTCCAGGCTGCCATGTGAATGGGTGCATACTTACAGACAGTACATCATCACCCCCAAGCTCCAGACGTCGCACATCTTGGTGTAGTCGTGTCGGTTGCGGACCACCTCAGGAGCCATATAGAGGAGGGTGCCACACTTGTCATCCATGACGTTCACTTCACAGCCTGGCTGGTTCCTCACATAGCACAGCCCAAAGTCAGTCACCTGCGCAGAAAGTAAATGGAATATTGTGCCTGTGATTGTTTCTCAACTCTCTATTGTGATAAATGCACACCATTGGTCTGTTGGTAAATTATGTAAATATTTATGGACATCGCAGTTGATTGTCTGCCCACATATCTTATGGCATAAACATCGGCCATCATCATACTTACACACCAGCTTGAAGCACCTGTTGGAATGAAAGATCATTTCTGTTGCATGTGGACTGCCAGAGGTACATGGCTGCCTGCCTGCCTGCATGTAGAGGCTCTCCCTACAGTGTGGGCACTCAGTGCAAGGCCTTGGTTGGAGCAAGGAGTAAGATAAGATTCCAATTGACAGTGTTTCAAGTCAAGGAGAATTGACATAAAGGCTAAGTGGTTTTTACATGCACATGTGCCATGATAAGGATGACAGTAATACAGCTAGTTTAACTTGACAGAATAGGAAAAAAAAACCCACAAACAAACAATCAATCCAGGGGGTGCCAATTGGCGCTATGTCGCCATAAGTGGCACCAAGCAGTTTGCTGGGGCAACAACCTGATCATAAAGTGGCACCAGGGCTTTTTAAACAGCTCCCTGAGTACAGACTCTTAACTCTTGTCAATTAGTAAAACAAACAAATAAAAAAGAACAAAGTGGCAATAGGGTTTTTTCTTCTTCTTTTAAGTTGCTCCATGAGTACAAAAGCTCTTCCACTTGTCGCTTAGCAACAAATAACAACAACAACAAAAAAAATTATTTGGTTAAGTATACACATTTAATTTTTTTTTTTTTTTTTTTTTTTTTTTTTTTTTTTTTTTTTTTTTTTTTTTTTTAATATTCGGCACAGGAAGGCACAAAACAGCTGATAAATTTTCGTGTAAGAATGTAGATATCCAATACAGGCAATAAATATGCTAATGATAGCAATTTTCATTTTGAGTAAGAAGAAACTGTACAAAGATCCTGTGGCAATTTACTGTCAAATGTATGATGAGTAGGTAAAATACAGAATCCTGTCAAAGCTTTTTATTTTTTTCTCCTGGTATATATTTAACTTTTGACATTTGCCTTTGAAATTAAGTGTTGGAATATTGTATACAAAACTTTAGCCATATTTTTGTATAAAGGGCTGAATTGCATGAGATTTAAATGAATACCTATAAATATTGGCTTTATTCTTGTATCATCTAACATTTGATTTTAATTTTCCTGTTCCCTTTAAACTCCATGATGCACTTCATCTGAAGGAGTAAAGAACAAGTATTATTACAGTGCTAAAATATCATTAATCATGTTACTAAAAATTGAATTTAGGTGATCAAATTGTGAAGTGGCACCAACAGTCATGGTGCCACTCTTAAATACAGCTGTGGAGACAAAGCATTTTGGATGATCACCGCTGCAATCTGATTACTTTTTATCGATGTACGCTCCTCTCTATGTACCCATGCAAGGTAGGGTCTCTACTTTGTATTCCTCACTATCCATGAAAGGAAATAGCTGCAGCAAAGGCTGTGTCATATACACACTAGAGCCATGAATGGTTGGCTGCTCGACTAGAGCTGTTTCCTTCTGCCTACTACTTCATGGATTGGTGTTTTCCAAGAGCTTCAAAATGTCACAGAGATACCCAAAGACAAATGGGGCTACCTAAAAGTTTAATTAACTTGTTACCCACCGTGATTTCCCCTCCTTCTTCTTGTTGTGCGACAGCATTACACTGTAACACAAGATTCAATAGAAGAGTCTAGTGATGCACCTGTTTCTTATTCTGATATAGAACCTAAATTATTACAGATGGTTCTGAGCATGCTCAGATGTTGATATTAGTGTAAGGAAAAGGGTGGATACATAATGGATTCAGTTTTCTGCACATGCCTTTACTGTGCTACATGGACAGTGACTGAGAGATGTTGAAATGCACAGATTACTAAATTGGATTAGATATTGCTAGAGTAACAGTAATCTAATCAGATCACAGATAAAGAACAATAGCTTAGTTATGTCTACAAATTACATGAAGTGAAAACTCAGCAGTAATCTAGCCACAGTTACTTGTAACCTACCAGTAATCCAATCACATCCACATGAAATGTAGTAATCTATACAAACACATTAGTAATCTCACAATAATCTACACAACCCCTACTGGCAATATTGTAGTAATCCTAATTACATTTACTGGCAATCTTTGATGTACAGAATTCAGAGACCAAAAGACCCAACACAATATTGACTCCATTGGGTGGGAGTATTCAGAAGGAATGTGAAGGAATGTGAAGGAATGTGAAGGAATGTGAAGGAATGTGAAGGAATGTGAAGGAATGTGAAGGTATAAAAATACCACAGATCCTATTGGTTGAGATGGCAACTTCGTTGATACAATAACCATAGCAATGTCTGGCCTAATAACAGTGTTAGTCCAGTCAGCAGCAGAATAGCTACAGTTACTTCAGCTAAAAACAACTAGAATGACATCACAGTGACCAAATGTGTGTGCTGCATGGCCACAAGTTTGTTGACTGTTGGTGCAGTGTATCGGGCAGAAAAAAGGTTGGCGTGGAATGTATACCAAACAGGGAGGGGCTGGCTAGCACTGGCCAATCAATGCAGTCGTAGAATTAGGGGGAGTGGCAAGTCTAAAACGCAGAGCTAAAGTAAGTTCCTTTTCTTGGCAAGATAACCCTCCAGGAGTGCATTAATTAGCTCACATCAATTACAATTAAACACCAACATGATTTCCTGTCCATTCAGAACCAGGAACAGGTAGTGAGATCATTTCTCCCTCCCCTATAGGATGTTGGATAATGATCCTAAGAAGTGATGTTGCATCTTAATGGAAGTGCATCAAGAGAACACCAGATAAAATGAAGGTTTAGACATTGAGGGGGTGGAGGGTGGAGCTAGGTCAGGACAACAGTTATAAGCACGTGTATCTCATCTAGGCAGTTTAGAGTATCAACCCCAAGAGGGTTAAAAAAAATTAATTATTTAAAAAATTTATTATTTCTAATTCTGACCCCATAAAAGGAGTTAGATTACATGTGTGTAGTTCTGAACTGCAGTATATATGGAGGCCACTTAATTTAATAACTAGAATTTAGCCAATGGCTGAGCAATGTTTTAGCTATTTTTTCGTCTTGAATTAAGAAATGAGATTTAGAACAGCTGTTCAGACAGGAAAGATTAACCAATTGTTGATGCAACATTACACCAAGTGTTGCCTGTTGCTAATTGCGACCATTGATGCAAGTCTGGAGGAAGCTATCGATAAAAAGACCA
Source organism: Lycopodina hypogea (assembly GCA_963969325.1). Classification (NCBI taxonomy): domain Eukaryota; kingdom Metazoa; phylum Porifera; class Demospongiae; order Poecilosclerida; family Cladorhizidae; genus Lycopodina; species Lycopodina hypogea. Next base: position 3,395,082 of record OZ017789.1, read on the forward strand.
CTACATATGGTTGATATTAAATCTTTCCATAATGCCATGGTGAACTTCTTATTCCAGTGTGAAAAGTAACTTTTGTAGATGTAGCACTTCTCATATCTATCGCAATTTTCCATGTTCAACCCCTGGAAACTTATCACACCAGAATATTTTATAAATATCAACATAATAATAATAATGTACCAGTGTGTGTGTGTGTGTGTGTGTGTGTGTGTGTGTGTGTGTGTGTGTGTGTGTGTGTGTGTGTGTGTGTGTGTGTGTGTGTGTGTGTGTGTGCATGTGTGTGTGTGTATGTGCACGCTTGTGTACCCGCGTGTGACCTGGAATTCCTAGTTGCATGGACTGATTGTAATGAAACTTGCATGCATCTTCCCCATGGTCCCAGGATGAGACAGAAAATTGATTAGTTGGAAGGGGCTAGGGCAAGCATTTATCAGTATTTGGATAATTCTGGTAAAGGGTCATCTGGCCAAAGCATTGAAATTCGGTAATCATAAGGTCCGAAATTTATCAAATTTGGCATGGCATGTATGTTCTCTATGGCTTTGGGATATGACAGGATTTTTTTCTTTTTTTTCTTTTAGTTCTGAAAATAAATTTGACTGGAAAGAAAAATATAATCGATGGTTTCTTTTAGAGATAAGTAGGCACGCAGATTGTCAACCTTACAGACTTCATTCACCATCAGGCCTGCAGGACATGACCTCTATGAACTCATTCATTATGGCCACAGCTCTTTAATTTTTCAAACGTTCAGCCATTGCAGAAGCAAAATTCAAGGACATTTTCATTTATATGACAGGCTTAATAATCGTGAGTTAATATGAAGCAAATTTGGGGTAAACCTAATTAACCATACGGAGTGGAGAGAACAGTAAACATCTTGGAAGGGGGGTATTCTAAATCAGCCAGTCCTATCCTTATCTGAAGTTTGCATGCAATGAAATACTTTTCTTACATTACCTCAGCAAGACTCCTGTAACTAACCACATCAAAGAGATCGAAAAACAATGAACAACTAAGCTGTATCTAATTACCAGTTAGTAATCTGGTAGCAATATAATTATATTAAGTAATGAGAATTAGTAATTTAACTATTTAGTCAGTAATCTTGCAGTAATGAAATTACATCAGTCAGTAATTTTCAGTAATTGCACAGAGATCTAGTAATCTAACTGGTGATGTAGTATAATAAATTGCATGAAGGTGTAATAATTAGGGGATGTTGCACAATAGAGATTGCTTCCACTAGCTCACCTTAACGTTCAACCCGTTGTCAGAGTCACAGGCAGACAGCAGCACATTATCCAGTTTGAGGTCTCTGTGCACCATATCTGAAGGGGACAGAGGGAAGGGAGATGGTCTCTTAATATCATGTGATGCATGTGTGACAATCACAATGCTCAAAAATGTATTGACTAACGCACAGTGTAATTTAGCATTTAGGGCAGCTGGGCTACCAACACTCAAGCAAATCAAATCAGTTAGGTTACAGTGCTACTCTTGCTAATATTACATCCATGTTCGTATTCATCCACACACACTCACAAATATGAAACACAATGTATATACTTTTCTAAATTTTAGTACCAACCCTCCTCCTCCAACACCTAAAATATCCACCCATCCACCCCCACCTCTGCCCTCAATTAAGTTCCTCCATAACTGCCTCCCTACAATTCAATCAAATCCTCCCCTAAGGATGTTTCTGGAGAAAACCTGATTAAATAGCAGCTGCAAAGCAGGAAGTGGCATGTGGTCATATAGCAACAACACGTGCCAGCTGCAAAACATATCCAGAGCACATGTTCTCTACCACACACACATCCACCCACACCCACAGTCACACACATTCATTAACACCTTGGGGAATCTCTTTGGATGCAAATAATTTAAGGTTCATTTCTTTAAAGGAATCCATTTGGATATAAATAGTTGAGGGTTCATTTTCTCATACTCAAGGACCTGTCCTGTAAGTGAAATCCGCAAGTTCTACCTCACTAACTTCACTGCATCGATGATAATCTTAGATTAGAGTTGTCAAATGTCAAGGGCAAGCCAGTCTAAGTGATGTTGAGGCATTCAGTTGAATTACATGCCAAATCTGCCATCTTGTTCAAAATGATTTGGTTTACCAGTGGGTAACAACATACCTTCAGCTTTGCACAGAACACAGTAACACTTCAAAAGGTCAATGGTGTAGTCCATAATATTGCGAGCATTTTGAAACAATTCAGCCTGCTTTACAATTCTGGTCCTGGTGGTTTAGTTGCCACACTGCTTGAAAAATGTGTTATTGGACATTACCCGAGTTGTAAAAATGCAATTAGCAACATAGAGTTGTATATTTAGCTAGGGGTCAGAACACATATAGAAACCATGGTAACAGCAGAAAAAGCTCTTTATAATACTATTTGGCTCAAGGGCTATAATGGGAAAGTAAGTAGCCTGCTGAATAACTAGCCAGATAGCAATGAAATGGAATGTTCAAATAAACAGAGGAGTAGAATTTGGTTCTCTTCAGTTTAACTTTTTTTTTGTGGTCTCCATAGTGAAGTAGTTGTAGTGTGTGTGTGGTAAACTCTTTGTGACATATTTTTTTATCGCTTCTACTGGGATGATTCCTAGAAAACAAGGAAGGAACAAAAATGCCAACAAACAAAAAGAAAAAACAAAAACAACTGAATATTCCAGGTGTCATTTCAGAAAAGAAAAAAAAAATCTTTTTTTTGTAATTAAAAATTTGTGAGAGGAAAAAAAAAGAAAAAGAAAAGAAGAAAGAAATAATGTATACATTAACTGAATAACTCAGTCATGTCAATCTGTTGAGCAGCAGCTGTTAGGAAAGCATTAGCTGTGAGTTCAAAGCTTTCCATAGCACCACTTTCAAAGTTATCGCCTATCAATCTCTAATGAAGAGCCATATATGCTCCCATGATGTAAGACGCTTATAGTAAGGCAACCGGGAACCTTCCTATATGGGTGTGTGTGTGTGTGTGTGGGGGGGGGGGGGGGCCCACTCAACTATCTCTGAAGAGATGACGCTTCCTTTTACACATCACTAGAGTGTCATCTGTTGCAAGTCCAGGTGAGATATCATGTTCCTCCAACTCTTCCAGGGGTCTTGACCAGTGAAGGAGAATGAAGAATAGCACATTTAAACATAGTTTTCCCTCTGGGCCCCACCATCTAATATCCAAGTCTTATCGTTGCTTGAAGCTTAACCAAGAAGTATCAACACAATAAGTCTGAAGGTTCAACATTAGAAAGTAATTCTTGCACTGAGAAGAGGGAAAGATCTCAAGCATGATAACAGCACCAAAACCAAGCTCTTTATTCAATACTACAATGGAATAGAAATAGGGAAAATGTTTATCTTTGGAAAATGGTATTTTTTTAGTATAACAGCTAAATCACTAATGTGTCCTGAGTTTTAAATCTTCTTGTGCCTGCTGCTGATTGGACCCATATTGAGGCGGGTCCATAAAACCAAAATATCAATACTCTCACACACAAGGATGGCAGCTGGTCATTAATGCGGTCACATGTTGACTCTGGCCTATTCCAGTAGCAGTTACATAACTACATGAAAGAGTGTGAACCATCCTCTTGTAAAGGAAGGCTAACTATTCGTCTTACAAGCACTTCATTACATCTGAAGATCTCAGGTCTATTCAGTATACATACGTAGCCATAGCCCTATCCATCTCCGATATATATACATGATTAGTACAATCTGAAATTAGGAAGTATAGTGTTATTCTGCAAAGAAATAGAAAAAAAATTTTTCTCACTAACAAGTTTCATCTGAATTAGTGTTCAGGAGAGACTATCTGTCTGCCATGTTGCCCCAAGAGGAGTGAGATCAAACGTGGCAAGAGTAACACTTTTTCTTCAGGAAGTTGCCGAACATGTTAGAGGTTTCATTTGAATTAGTGGAACAGATTTCTCAGTCCCCCCCCCCCCCCCCCCCCACACATACAAGAAGGCAGGAAGAAGTCTTGTCTTGGGTTATACAGTCCATTACAAAGGCAACCCTCTGTTCTTATACAACTGTGAGGTAAGGAAATTAATTAACAGGCATGCAGAGAGTTCCCACCCCCTGATGTGCTGAGTCAGCAGCCCAGTCACCACCCACCTATACACATGTTGGCCAGAGACTTGCCACCATGACAAGTGTTTTGTGTGCCTGCAGCAGATTGTGTGGTTAGGTTGCAGTGGTCATCAATAAACAATAGAGCACTTCAATATGTCCACAGAGAAGTGTCCCCCACCTTTCCCTTCCATCAGGTAGAGCAGTAGCTGTGCTAATGTTCAAACTATAATGTTAAACAGAATGTACTACCCTCCCTAACATTTGCCCTCCCCTAATGGAGTGGGTGGAAGCTTGGAGCTACTTCATGAGGAACTTCTAAAACAAGCCCTTGCTGAGAACAAGGCCCCAGCCATAACATCAACTTAGAACAGATTCCAGGCAATGGTCTTAGTTCCAGCCCTAGACTAAAACACAAATCCTATTCCCCAAGCTTAGCCCTGATACCAGCCCTGGACTGAAACACAAACCCTATTCCCCAGACGCTGGTCAGGTTCAGGAAGGGTCATGAACAGCTCTGAAACCACTGAAGCAAACATTAGGTAGAAGAATGGTATGCCTGTATAAACACACACATGCACACACTCACACATACACTGCACACACCACACCCCGCACACACAACACACACACCTGAGTCATGCATGTAGACAACAGCATCCACCACTTGCTTCATGATTGCCTTGGCATCCTGCAGCAAAAGAAAGGAAGGAGATCCACATAATAACAACAAAGATTAATAACAACATTATCACAACACTGTACTATGACATGGGTAGTATATGCTAACTTAATGACATGCTCTATCCTGTTACCACAAAGTTATATTTGGGCAGTTTCGATTTTTAAAGTGGTTTTAACAGGTCAATCTTTTTTTCCCCTCCAAAACATCCTGAAATATATATTTCATTTGTTTACAGACTTGAATGTGTGTTGAGGTGTAGTGGAAGCTTGCCTCCAAGAACTGTGTTGACATACCACAGGCATTATTAAAGACAAACCTCCTAGTCCCATCCACCATATTGCAGTTTGCTGTGGCTGCATTTTGGCAGTACATATCACACACTTACATCACATAATGGAATGCATTTCTGCTCCAACTAGTGCATCTACAGTTGATGGTGACAAGGTTTCAACACCATACTTCAAATACCACTCACTTTATTAATAAAGTGCTTTTGTGCATATTGTAGGGTTTCAGTAACCTCCCCCCCCCTCCCCCCCCCCCCCCCCCCCCTACCCAAGGTTACATTTAGAGCCACATACATTTTCTCTGAAGAAGTGTCTTTTCTTGAGTTCATCAGACAGCCCGCCTCCTTTACAGAGCTCCATAACCATAAACATTTTCTGAGTGGAGGAATCACAAAGGTGTCAGATCAGGACAGTGAGAGCAGATGACACAAAATATAGCAGACATCATGAGCTTTGGATACTCTAAATAAATATGCTGTAACTATAGCCAAGACAAAACGGACAAATATAACAATTGACCAATTGAGTACTTTATACAATTACATGAACATGTGCATTCCAAACAAATTCCTTTCTCACTAAAATCACACTTTGTATTGTATTGTTTTGTTTCTCTTTGTAAACAGGTTTCTCACACTGTTGTTGCTATACTTTAGATCTGGAGGCTGATTGACATGTTATGCAGATGTGTGCTCATGAATGAAGTGGTTTGTACAAGTGCAACAAACCACAACATCAGCCTTTCTCCTCTTGATGAGATCAGCTGATAGAAAGTGTCCATTCAACGTGTACACTGATCTTGGTTCTTGATTAGCTAGTTGCTGCTAACTTAAATTAACTCTAATTAAAGTACAGCTATATACAGTGGGGGAAGGGGGGTGGGTGTTCACAATGACTCCAGTTTATGGATTCAATTGTTGACTCAAAAATTGTTTAGTAGCGGTAACATCAATTGACAGTGGAAAGTTTCTCTTCATTGCATGAGAAATAATTCATGAGCATGTACTTGCATTCCTGTGAAGCATTCATATCCAAGAGGTCAGGAAATCCTCCAAACTGCCCGGATCAAATCAGGTGCAGGGTCTCCCACATTGCTATTTCATGATGTTACAGTCTTTGCTGTGTCTGCAGTTCATAAACCCATGCCATGATATACAGTCCCCCCCCCACCACCAAGAAAATTGATGAGGGAGGGGGGGGGGGGGGGGGGGGGAAGAGAGAGAGAGAGAGAGATTTCTTTAAACTGAGCAAAGTAAAGTTAATCATTCTTCTTTGTTTCGTGTTGATTTTTTTTTGCTGGGGAGAAGATGGGGGAGTGGGGAAATAGTTTGCTGGGGATGATTTTGAAATATGTGTTTTGTGATAACTTTTGGTGGGTTTCTACAACTTGCATCCAATCAAAATAACACCAGGTGAGGTGAAACCACATCTTGTAAACACTACAGGAGCCATCATTAAGTAGGTGTTATTACAGCCAAGGGTTATATGAGCTACCAGAGGAAGAGATTATTTTTCATGTGAAAGTATCAGCATTGAGATAAGTGAGCTGATGACTCAAACATCAAAATTTTACGGGGGAGAGGGGAGGGGAATTCACGGTCACCTCGACCAATCTTCATGGGGAACTGTGAAGGGACTGAGTCAATTTATTCTGGGTAACTGGGAAGGTAGTCAGTAACCATAGCAACATGCCCTATTACATCAAAAGATAGCATTTGCAAGTCCTGGACGACACTTATGCATTAGCTCACTGAATATATGAACATTTTCCTGTCATTTTCTCTGAGGAATGATTCGGTGTAGCAGGGAGGGGGGATATCCTAAAATAACCCAGAATTCTATTTTCACTTAAATAAAATGATATGACTTAAGAATATTTATGTTACGTACCATACAAAGAACTTTATTCTTTTTTTGTTGTTGTTGTTGTTAAAATTAAGTTCAGTTTGTTACTAAATCTGAGGACCTTTCTGCTTTCTCTGGTGGCTAATACACATCACAGAGCCATTCTGCCAGCTCACAAAATCAGCCAGCAGGTCCATTTCAGTGTCTTCACATATTTTCAAAGGAGATAATTTCCATGCAGACATCACATGATCCACATGCATTCCTCCTTCAGGCGGCAGAAGAGCTCAGGTGAATACCTCAGGAGCTCGAAAATGGTCTGTATGTTATCACAGTACTGATACACTTGGACTTGCAACTATCAGTTTAGTTATCCAAAGGTATAGTCCTTTAAATTATAAAATATATATGCTTAAAGGATTTAATACTAACTGCAACTCCATCATCGCAGAAGAGTCATAGAAATTAGTTGCAAATGAGCAGTTGAAACATGTGCACTTTGTAAAAAATAAAACACACTGCGACAAAATTAAAACTAATTTGGCACAGTCTTTGTACTACAAGTTTTTCTCAAGAATGGATTTTTTTAAACTCATTGTTTACTGTTTGGAAACACCAAAGTTTGTTGTTACAATTAATTAGTTCCAAACAGTAAACAATGAGTTTAAAATCCAATATCAAAATTTTATGATAGTGGAGGTAGTGATGGATGTTATGACAGATCATTTGAAAGAAGAAAAGAAGGAGGAAAAAAAGGGAGAAAAATTCCAGCCTGGTTGAAACAACCAGCTTCCACTTAGAAGACCTGTGTCCTGAAGCTACTTGGACATGTTTTTTTTTGGGTTTTTTTTTTTTTTTTTTTTGCATGGAAAATTTGAATTCCTTTTTTTTCACAACCAGAGGCATCATAGGTAGTGGGTAGGTAGGTTGATTGATAAGTAAGAGGTTGGTAGGTAGACAGATACGTAGGAAAATAAATAGACAGATAGATAGATAGATAAATATAGATAGATAGATCAATTGATAAATAGATAGACAGACAGACAGATAGCTAGTGGAGAGATAAATGGATGCTAGTGTTGCAGGATCGAGCACAAGCTCCAGGAATGAATGCGTGAATACCCAAGGAGGTATGGCTGTTTTCTTGGAGGGCTTGCATGTCGTCAATGGCGTGCATTCATGAGTGATAGGCAATGAAGGAAGCCTATCTGCCCAGTCCTCTTGACTGCCAGCCCAAGTGTAGACCATCATGTCCCCCCCCCCTCAACACCAGACACTTGAGGCAGAGGTTGGACCCTGATGCTCAGCAGGAGTGTGGTAAGGTCGTGGTTCAACGAATTCTAAGAGGACTTGTAAGTGTTTGGCCTCCAATGCCACAATCTGTGGTAGCCTGTATGGCTTCAGTAGGAGCCAGTAAGACTGGGCGTTGCAGAGGCCAGCAAGCATGCACTTGAATATTGCATTTTCCAGGCCAGTGTTGATTCAGTGTGTGTGTGTGTGTGTGTGTGTGTGTGTGTGTGTGTGTGTGTGTGTGTGTGTGTGTGTGTGTGTGTGTGTGTGTGTGTGTGTGTGTGTGTGTGTGTGCCTTCAATATAATCGATTGATATGAAAAAATAACATAGAGGAGAGGAAGAGAAACTGTGTACAACATGCTTCAGAAAACAACAAACAAACTTATGAATCAAAAACAATCCAACAACAAACTACAAACAAACAACAAATAGAAGTTTTACAGAGGCTAGAGTAATGATATTACTTCACCAGATGACAATCAACCTTCATGACTCTTACTACCAAACATAACAGGAAAATTGTAACATACTATCAATATCAAAATATGTAAAAAAAAAAATTTGCAGAGGCAAACATCACTTTGATCCCACAGTACACCCACCACTAATTAGAGAACTGCCCACCCCCCCCCCCCCCCCCCTCAGTACAGGCATAGGAGGGACCAGATGAAGGATGGGATGGAGGTAGCTTCTGGTGTTACACAATTAGCCCTACTCCTGGGGTCTAGTTTCATAGTGAAATCTCCCCACAGGTGATGTCAGAAGTAGGAGGCAGTGACCCAAGTAAACACAAGGTTACTCCCCCTACTTAAACCTTCCACTCTGAATTTTGTCTGTCACCGTGACCATCAACAATCTCACTTATTCCATGTGAATTTAAACACACAGTTCCATACGGAGTGTGTATGTTCACTAATTGGTGTAAAATGTTAAGAACACTACGTCCACATCTGGGCTAGGAATACCATTCCTCCTTCCTAGCAACATTTAAAACAATAACTTTCAATAATTAATAGCCTTTCATGTGAAACTGTAATTACCTCTTTTCTCTCTACGTGTCTAAAGACATAAAAAAGCCAAACAAAAGCCAAAAAAAACAACAACCAAAAGGTGTGGCCGAGGCAATCCCACCACCCCATCCACTTCATCTCTATATTTATAGTTCAAGTGCAATATTGAAGGATCTGGAAGATTGGTGTATAACAATACACACACTGGCATTGCCGTGCTGTTATCGTAATTTTTAGTCGTCACAGAACTATCATTATCCTTAAAGCAATCAAATTTTCTTTCTCTGGTAACCAGCACTTATTCACAGCAGTCAATGAATAGGATCTTTTTAATCAGCTCCCTCCTCCTCCTCCTAGCTGGCAATATCTCACTACACCTACCACCATCAATACCAGCTAACTCTCACCAATGCAAGTCCCCACCACACAGCAAAATCATTCACAGCCACACTTTACCAGATGCGCAGCACCAGTGTATATTATAGTAGGTACAACATATTGTACTGGGTATCACCATACATAGCCAACACAACACTACATTGATGACCACATGCCTAGATGTTGGAATATGCGTATAAAGTATAATTCATCCTTACGTTATGTCAAAAATTATATATTATAAATCACTTGTGAATAATTTGGTTGTTCAATATTCTCTTTGCTTCCTATCCCACAAAAAGCTGACATCTTTCTCTTACCAGCTCCTCACAGACCAGACAGAACTATCTGATGGTCCCACTCCCATGTCAGTATCAGAAACTGCCCTAACTACCTCAGATCATTCAGTTCATAGCAAGTTCCATGTTACTGGAATATGATCTCACCACTACCATTCAGTTCTTGTCGCAGACCTTTAAGTTCTGCACACCCACAACGAGATAGATAACTGCTCTCTTACATCAGCTGAGGTGCAGTGAGCACATGAAGCAAGAAGAGAGAAAGAGAGAGTAGTGTCACATTCTTCTTTCCTTTGAAGAGATCATCCACCTCCCTTCCCTTCAAGTAGTAAGCGACATTTCACAAGTGTGATTAGATAGCTGATAACAGACCAGAAGAATTTTGCTCTAGTGGTGGGCTATCACGGTACTTGAAACAATCAATAAAAGCTGAATTATTGACATGGCAATATTAACTTTAATTAGTCCAGCTCCAATTGGTCTCAAAGAGGAGGAAGTGATGTGAGTTGTTTATGCTGGTGGTAATAGTGGTGGTCACTGAAGAGTCACCAATTCTCAACTCTGTAAACACACACACACACACACACACACACACACACACACACACACACACACACACACACACACACACACACACACACACACACACACACACACACACACACACACACACACACACACACACACACACACACACACACCTCATGGCTCCTTCAACTCATGCTGCTTGTTGCCAGAGGGTGCAATCAATTTTACACAGCTTGATACACGCTTCTTGCATTCCTAGAGACTTAGCAAAGGGTTGTTTCCTAAACTACAGGCCTCTTTCTAATGGATTAGAATCACACACACACACACACACACACACACACACACACACACACACACACACTGACAATACACACACACTCGCTCTCACACACACTTTCTCACACACTCTCATACACACGCTCACACACACTGACAATACACACACTCGCTCTCTCACACACTTTCTCACTCTCTCACACACTCTCTCACACACTTTATCACTCTTACATACACACTCTCTATCTCACACACACTTTCACACACACTCCCTCAAATACACACTCTCTTACTCTCCCACACCCTACACAGCATACCCACCACACACCAACCACACCCACAAATAAATACATCGACAACAGTCTGAATCGAACTTGTTTAGGGCTGTGGGCATACCTCTAAACAGGCTCACATACGGTGGCGTGGGGTACTTACAAATTGCACTTATGCAATGCAATCATGTCATAAAAACAAAAAACTTTATTTTAATTCTAGCTGTTTTGGGGAAGGGGTGTATTTATGTCTTTTTCATACTTATTGGTATTGTGAGTGTCAGACTGCCTCCCTCTGCAAAATATCGAAAAAATTTTTTTGGTTGAAATAAAGTTCCTTGGGCACTCGAAATCATAAATTTTTTTTTTTTTTCTTTTTTTTTTTTTTGAATTAAAAAGAAGAAGCATTCTTCATGATAAAAATAAGCTTTGTTTCACTGCAATTTACATCCTGTAAATTGGACATCCTATTGTGGTCGAGTTGTGGTTATGCCACTCATAATATCAGAGTAGGATCCTGTTACAGCAATGTTCTGCATGGATAGTGTATTTTCCGTTAGTTCTGATACAAGTTTTAGTGATCAGCATTTTCTAGGAGATGGCACCTACTTCATGACAGCAAAGACACTCCCTGCTGATACTCACTTGTTCACAGTGCCCACACAGACACTTACATACAAAACAGAAATAACCAGCTGCACAGCTTATTCGTTACTACAAACTGTGTTTCCCAGTCTTCATCCACCTAGTGAGCCACCATCACTTTAGATGCTAGCAGCAAGAGACCCTACCAATGCCTTGCTAGCTGAGGCTCAAACAGGTAGGTGGGCTCAACTATTTCTTCAGATTCCTCACATTCTAGAATTTGTTCCTCAACTAGGGAAAATGAGCAGGATAGGCTGAGATCAAAAAAACTTGTATCAGAACTAATGGAAAATACACTATCCATGCAGGGCATTGCTGTAACAGGATCCTACGAGTGGCATAACCACAATTCAACCACAACAACAGGATATCAATTTTACAGAATATAAATTGCAGTGAAACAAAGCCTATTTTTGTCATGAAAATGGTATAAAAAATTCCAAAAATTTTTTATATCACCAGCCAATTTTTTTTTGTTCCTCTCGATATATTGCATGACACCCTCCCTCTAATATCTAGGGATCCAGCATCATATTGTGCGTCAGGCTTTATATTGTCAGTCCCTTTGGTCAGTGTCAACATAGGCAGGTTTCTCCATCAAGACAACCAAGTGAGAGCACAGTCACTGCTAGTGCTTGCTGGTCATAATAAATCATTACCATATTATGAGTTGTCATTACTACAATGTTATTTCATCAACTGTGGTTGCTAGGGCATTGTAGTCAGATATGTAGAGATACAATATAATCTGATGGTGAGTAGGAGATGAGAGTTTGGTGTTTTGGTAATTACGTTACTTGTTGGGCTTGTTCATGATTAGTTGACACCACCAACTGCACGTTCTCTGGTACTCCCAACACAGAGGTTGCCATGGTAATGATGAGTAACCTCTCATGCTGCCCCAGCAATTATGAAGCCGAGTCTTATTATGTGCATCACGAAAGTGATAGTGAATTAGCAAGTCCAGGTGAGTTGGTACAGATTGGTAAGTTCAGGCACGTGCATTTATATATGTTTGGCATGCTGATTAAAAATGGATGCCAAAATCAATCGATTCCCCTCATCATTGGAGGACACCTTATATGTCTTGATCCTTGTGGAAAGGGTTGAACTGGAAAATGGCATCAAGCATAACTTATCACATGTTAGTGACAACTCCATAATTTAGGCTGGGTGTGAAGACATGGGCCAACTTATGGATTGAATGAAACAGTCAGATATCCAGTAAAGAATTTTACTTAAAAAAATTCTATTTCAAAAGTATATTAGGCTGGGAAAAATTGAGTAATCTAATGGAAACGTGTAAGACAGCTGAACAGAGAGAAAACTGCTGAATCAGTGAATTGGTCAATTTATTGCAGCTGCACTCATGTGCGTTGGTGAGCTGTGGGATTCTACCATGATGGCCTCCCATCATTCACAGTTGGTTTTGACCAGACAACTTCAGAGTCTCTCCTTAGTAATCACAAACAGGTATAGTTGCAGAACCAGGTAGACAGCTGGATGGAAGCCTGGGTGAAGTCCGAGTGAGAAGCCAAGTGATATAGTATCCAGAGCACACGGCCAGGAATGCTCACTCAGTGATAAGATAACTCCGATTGAAGCCATGCATGACGTTAAGTGCATCTGTGGTCTCTTATCAGTGTATAATATCAATTTCATGGTCCTAATGCCTATTTATCCCCAAGAAACTTATAGTTTGAGAATATACTATTGTTCCACTGAACATACACACTTAAACAACTAAACAAAACTCTAGACAAAACAGAACATACATACATACATGCCTCATTCATTGAAATATGATTATTATTATGTTGACTTTACACTATTACTGCACATTGCACCAGTTCTCCAGGCAAGGAAGGCAAGAAAGGGAGGGGGGGGGGGGGGGGGGGGGTGAGAGAGGTATGGTAATGAAAAAATGGGCCTGATATGTGAATATAATAATTTTAAATCACTTTAAGCTGTGACAAATGATTATCACTCAGCAATAGATACTATTGTTGGGGGTTGAGGTTGAATACATTGGTTGATCCTTTGCTTTGAGCCTGCACCTCCAATTACTGGCAAGAAGTTAGCAGTGTCTTACTTTCCTCAATGACAGTTAAAGCTGTCTGGAGAGTAATCCAAGTCCAAGGACATCTGGTAGTGGATGACCAGCCTAACAGAGTGCAGCTTGGACCCAGCAATACTCAGACAGTCTCCCAGGTATACCCAGGACTATCCCAGACCAAGGCCAAGCCAGGCATCACAAAGTGCACACTAAATGGCTGTGCTGTTCATTCACTCAAGGAGACACTGGGATGGCACAGGTACTCATGGCATCTCAGGATATGGCATGTGGGTATGAGAATAACACCATCTCTTTGACCATCATGCTCAAGGGGCCTAATGAGAAACCAGTTCCACATACAGAAGCTTACTGTATAATATATTCTGCCATTAAATCAAGCTGTAATGATAGCCCATAAATTCAAAGCAGTGATGCAAGGACAGATGACATCTGGTTATTAGCACAACCACACTTACATGTTACATATTGTGGTCAAGTGAAGTGGAGGGTAATATCAAGCGCTCCAAAATAAAGTTCTACTTTGTGGATGGTTCTCAATTCAAACACATTGATAAGTATGGTCAAAATGGTCACTATTTACAGTTGGGTCATTATTGGTTAATTAACTTCATCCTGTTGGGTTTCTGAGCTCACACTTAAGTGGTTTCTACATGTGGTTGTTTGTCTGCAAAGGAGAGCTGGCAAGCTACAGAGGTGGGTAGGTGGGTATTCACATCCCAAGATGGTGGCTTGTGCAGTGCTTGGCCTGGAACTTCAAAAACCAAGAATTAATTCTTCCATCCTCCAATACAATTACAACACAAAATGTGGAATTTTGTTGATCACCAAATGGGTATAAAAGTTAAATTTATTGTTCATTTTAACACTATTAATATAATATTCACTATAAGTTCCACATAATGCTCTCTCATTAATGCAATTATCCAAGCTCAATGCAAACTCTCTTCAATAATCTACCATGCAGTGCATAAGCCAATGAACTATTTAAAATTATTCTGCATTAATCAATAAATGCTAATGCTCATGTTCTATTTAAAGTTTTATGCAATATATACTGTTAATCTATTTAATACTAACTACTTCAAACCTACCCACTGGCAAAGTTGAATTTGCTTCAGTAAGAGTCCAGTATTTTTACTGGACTAGTCATAGGTTGCTACTAATGCCATTTTTGGAGCTGCCTAAGCTTCACAATAATTGGGAAAGATATAAAGTTATAGTCACTAATCATCCAACCAGAGTTAATATTCACAATCTACTTGTTGGTAGCTAGGCCACACCTACGTCATTAGTATGAGTGGCTGATGAAATATCTACGTAATTTGTTAACCTGGATTTTATTAAGTGGATGGAAGCCTGGAGAGAGAGGGAGAGAAGCATGCATGAATGGAATCCTGGATAAAAGGAAGCCTCAAACACAAGTTATTAAAGAAATAATGGCTTACTAACATTTATTCACTTTAATAGTACTAGCAAAAAACCTGCCCTACGGGCAGTTTTGCAGCCAACCTATGGCTAGCTGTAGTCACAAAAATGTCAGTTTTGAAAACATATGTTATAGACTTTTAAAACAAAAGTGAACATGTGATTAAGTCACAGTGTTATTCTTTGAAGTACCATTTTTGATATTTTTTAAACCTTACACACAAAGAGGAAGAGGTGTGGCCAGATGGGACCCACCCCACGTTATTCGCAGTCTAGTTGTGTCTTCATGCTAAAGTTTTAGGCTTGTAGCTCCATTTTCTTTCTGGCAAAAGACCCATTTTAGGTTTGTTTTTTTTTTTAAGATAGAAAGGGGTGTGGCCATATAGATATGCTTATGACATTTCTCTGTTACTGATTCTAAATATATATGGATTTGTGGGTCTAGCTCCATTATTTTTTCAGGCAAAAGTACCATTTTTGGCTTTTTTTAAAATACAAAAAGGGGTGTGGCCATATAGACATGCTCATGATGTCCCCCTGGTGACACTGATTCTAAATATATATGTGTATATATATATATATATGGGTTCGTGGCTCTAACTTGAACTGTTAGAGCGTGAATCATGGACACACAGACAGACAAAGAAAACAAAGACACAGACTATTCCCACACTTTATAGTATAGATACCTAAGGGGCCAGGCTCACCCTTGAACATATCCCCCCCCCCCCCCAATTTTGTAGTAAATATGCATTTGGACAATTGCCAATAAAGTTATCAACTTATAGTTGATGATATATATATATATATATACATCATATATATGCATGCTCCAATTTTTGGTGGAGCAGACCAATTTATCAATTTATGTGTCCCACACAGGACATGAGTCAGCACATAGACTGCCACTACACAGATTGGACAGACCTCAAGATGCACACCAGAAGAACAACTTTGTATCATAAACGACCATTCTTTTTGGTGTTGATTTCAGTTTAAACAGTTGCTACTACACACTATATTTCTTTGGATGATTTGTGGATGTGGTTCAAGTGTGTTTGAACCTGTGAGGAGTACAGAAGGGCCAAAGGAATTCTTCCAGTGCACATCTACACACTGTCTCATCTGTTGATGGGGGGGGGGGGGGGGGGGGGGGGCTCATGTCCGGAGTACAGAGAAGGGTCATACCATTTGGAAGATGGATCAGATTCTGGATGTGTTTGCCCAAGGGCACATCGTGCATGTATTGATGCATGCATGCATGTGGTTGTACCTTTGAAGATTCGAAGACTTCCTCTAGATGGATGATGCTAGGGTGGTTGACACGCTTGAGGACAGCCACTTCTCTCTCCAGCAGCTGGTTGGACACACTGCCAGGCTGCATGCAACACACACACACACACATCATGGCTACGAATAAGTCAAGATAACCTTGGGATCAACAACCCATTGTTAGACTGCCACCCAATTCTGTGTCGTTCCAGTATTTAGAGGTAGTCTATGAGTGCATTCACATTCACAGCAGTCTGTGTAGGATATTTTTGGTTGCCCCGTTTATAATGAAGTGTGTAGTCATGAGTTGCAGCTCTCAGCCATGGAGGTGTGAGGTTTTCCTCAACAAATGTCTCCCTCATTTCCTGCTAGTTCTGCTTTCTCTCTTCCCCCACCCCCCCCCCCCCAAAAAACAACAACAACAACAACAAACAAAACATACACACACTCACACAAACTCACATCACACATAAAACAAAAAGGTGCATTCAGAACTACTATTTCATGTGGTGGTTGCATCTGTATTCATGAGAAGTTCAACAACTTATTTAGGATAAATTTATTTTCAATTTAGTGAAAACCTACTTCCCAATCTCCAATACCACCTGTCTCAGGGGAAGTTTGCAATCAAAAAATCATGAATGAGTACTCAGAGACTTTGTGCAGTAGTTGTTAGGAAATCGTAATCCATAAGTCATTGCAGTGTTGATCAATGAGTGTCTAGGTTATACAGTGTTGATGAATCAGTGTCCAACCAGATGACAGACAATAGGTAAGATGACTACACAACTTGATGTAATGAACAGGAGAGGGCAATATTAAAAAGGTCTTCATAAAGAGAGAGAGAGAGTTAAATGGATATGATATTTTTATACCAATAAAAAAAATTTGTGTACTACAAGTAAAATAATCCACGAGGAGCTTCTGCAATTAAGTCCTCATAAGCTCTCATTCCTTCACTAGTAGCTCAAGCCAGCTAAATCACTCTACAGCCACCACTCTTCAGAGTCACTCTACAGCCACCACTCTTCAGAGACACTCTACTTTACCAACAGTGAATATTACAGGCCCCACAACAGTAAGCTCACCTGGTGCAGAGCTCATGGCTGATCATTAGGAAAGAGGAGAGTAAGAAAAGGGACAGATACCTCAGGGTGTTCTTGGGTCTTTGATATAAATAACCTTTATACATAGCAACTCTTCTCCACTGCTACAGGCATTTTTTAGTACCAAACACCACACAAACATACTGGGTCAACAACAATAGCAGCAGCTATTAAACCACCACCAGGAAGGTCAGGTGGCCTACATAACCACTCTCTCTCTCTCCAGCAGTGTTCAATCAGCTGCTTCTTATCAAGGAATAGATCCATTGATGGTACCTTTTCCTGGCATAGCCATGTCTTGGGGTACTATTATTGCCATGAGATATTGTGTAATGCTATAATGTCAATGACAAGTATATTTTAATGAAAGTGAGATATTTACTCTAGCAATAGAGTGGGCTGGTCATTAATTGAAAGCTTTGGTTTGCACAGCTTAAAATTGACTTCTTTGAACTATCAACTCCATGAGGTTACGATATTTTAGATAGATATTTTCATGTTTATGAAACTTCAAAGTGGTACATTTTGCATAATTATAATCATACTGACTAATTAATGCAGTTTCAGGATATTTCTTCATGGGTATTCTGGACTGCTTAATTGTAAATAAAACAATTATAAATGGAGTAGAATAAAATTAGTTTTTGAGCAGTGTTTTATTAATTTATACCATCTCTTAATTAGACCACTGCCTTGTTCCTTTCCAGTGTAAGACTTCACTGTTCACCAACATGACACCATTAATGCATGATACCTTATATCTCGGAAAGGAGTAGCACAAGCCAATAATATCAACTAGAAAAATTGCTGGCTAAGCTAATGTGGTATAGCCAACTGCCACGTATAACCATAGGCTTTTTCCATGCACACCTTGGTGGTTGAAGCCCAAAGTAGTTTGGAGGAGATGCCACTCCTCCAGACAGACATTTAACCAGTTAGTATTAGATTATAGACATTCAATACAGCATTAAGAGATTGTTTAGTACAGAGTTTAGTTTTGTTTTGTGTACTGTCTGTGTGCTGCAGTTGAAGAGCTTCAGCCATCTTGATGTGGCAGCATCCACCTCCTCCTCTTCCAGACAGAACCACACTGGCTGGGCTTGAAAGATAAGAGTGACATAGGGTCATACTCTTGTCTCAGCTGTCAAGCATGACATTTAAAAAAATTTTTAAAATCACTTTGACAATAGCTGAAAATGGATTCCATAAGGTAATTGGGTTACAATTCAACTAATTTCAACCTACTCAATTCCACATCCAGTATATATATATATATATATATATATATATATATATATATATATATATATATATATATATATATATATACATATATATATATATATATTGATTTGTTCCACTCCTCCAAACTAGATGTGGAATACATATACTAACATCTCACTAAGTCAATTTAATCTCTCTTTATTCTGACAACAGTGTGTCCACCATGCTGTTCACATGTTCATATTTTGGTTGAAAAAAGGTTGGCAGGTCACCACTCTGGCTCTTTCTCTTGAAATGTAAGTCTTGAACATACACGGAATAATGTGTGAAAGGTGAAAAATGAAACTATCTGTGAACAGTACATAAGTAGACCTTCTTATATAAGCTAATTGGAAACGAGAGCTATTTAAATGTGCAGGAATGATATAGTCAGGGTCGTTTATAACACTTTGGCTAGCCACCATTTCTCTTAAACCAATAACAATTCTTATTGACACAAGACCTCATACACAAGCTAAGGAATTGATGATTAGATATTGATGTTGCTTAGACACATGAAGAACACGCTCTTCGATATAGGGACAAGCAATGACTAATAATATTCCTCAGACACCCCCCCCCCCCCCTCCATGGTTTGTGATACTGGGTAAAAGAATTAATATTTATTTGGTTGCATAAAAAGGTATAGTAACCAACATTTAAAGCAGTCTTCTATAGATATTATCCAACAAGGAAGCATGGTCTTCCTATTATATGCATGAAAGAACAAGTGATGAAACAAAATTACAATATTGCTTTGCACTAGTCGGATAGACCACACCTACCAAAATATGATCGGAAAGGTTGGTGTCTATGACTACAACTGGCCCACTGGAATGCAATTAACAATGTTTTGGTTGATGGTCCATTTGCACAAATCAATGTCAAATAGTTTGAAACCAGTTCATTTGAGCAAGTTGTGAGCCCATCTTGCTTATTATACCCACGCTATTTCATCCCCAAAATAAAAAAAGACAAACAAAATGAACAAAAACAACAAATAAAGCACTTGCAATGTCATATGCAATACACACAAAAATTGTCCCCTAGGATCCATGGACAAGGGAACCTAATCTGTAGATGTGGACACCAGACCCTTCCCAGGAAGGTGTGGCCCTAGTTTTATGCTGGTATTTTTTCATTTGTGTGTTTTGGCCAAGCAGGTGTAATTTCTTTGCTGGTTACTGTGAATTGGTATACAAGTTTCAATCTTCAAAATGTGTGGAGCACATAGAACTAACCTTATCCTTATTGACAATTTTCATAGCATAGTTCATTCCAGTGACTCGGTGTGTAACCTCCAGCACAACACCAAATCCCCCTTTCCCCAGGATATCTCCTAAGGAATATATTTTTTCTATTTCATTTTCGTCATCCACTCGTGTATGTCCAATCCTAGGATCTGGTTCATCTAATAGTTTGTTTCTGGTTGAAGGAAGAAGCTGCCTTGGACTAGTAGTCCCGTGCACTCGAGGCATATCCAAGGCTGACATTTTAAATTCAGTTTAATGTTTCTCTATACCACAAACATAGATGCACCCTTCTATTTCATCTGGATTGGCCGTTGGAATATTTTAAATGCAACCAAGCTTTCAAATACGGACTGGCATTGCACTGTGCCGAGGTTGTGAATTTCAGCAGCCACGTTTTCACAGCTTCAGTTGGTGTTGTTATTCTGTGGTAAGAAACTACCAGGCAACCAGAAATTTTGTGGATGCCCGTAAAATTTAATTTCTCCGCGCATGAAACTGTGGAATTCCGCTTACGAACAATATTACCGTAAACTTACTAAAGTTCACCTATGAGGTCAGAGGAGAGGATGCATTTTACGGTTGGAGCTGAAGTGCAACCGACTAACACTCATCAGCGCTGATTAACACGTAGTAAAATGCTGTAATAGCTTGCTGGAGTGGTAGTTGAAAAGTCTTACTTAGTTGTTTCGTTATCTGCTTTTCTTTTCTGTAGTCTTGGGATTTTTATTTTATTTTCGTTTTTCCTGACTAGTTGCATGCTGTACCGAAAGTGTTTAACTTCTTTCAGCGCTGTACATGAACCTGGCAACTGAGATTGGTGGAAGCTCTCATACCACGTGAAGATGTCTGCAATGGTGAGTAAGCTAGTTTCTTTATATTTTCCCACCCCGCTACACCCAGTTGTATGGTCGTGCTAAACCTGCGTGATCGTGCTAAACCTGTGTAATGGTGATAAACCTTCGTATCAATATAGCTGGTGGCCAAAACACATATTTAGAATATGGAATGGTAGTCCTGCCTTGAATATAGTGAAAGGCATCTAGCTACAAAGGTTTCAGATTGATCTTTGTCCTCAATAAGGATTATTTGAACTAAACTAGGTCACTTTTTTTTTGGGCGTATTTAATGGTTAAGGATAACACTTTTGAAAAAGGTATAGTAAAATGTGAATTATCTATTTCTTGACAGGTTTCAGTGCTTGTTTAAATTATATTGTTTTGCAAATTGGATGTTGGTAGCTATGATTTTAAGGTTTTAGTGTACTTATGAAACCATTCTAATATCAGTGAAGAGGTAAGATACTCTACCTGGGTCTTATCGGTGGAATCTCTTGCCAGGATGTGCCCTCCTCCCACCCCTTCCTTTTTCATATTGTGTGCAGATTAAATGGTGATTTTTTTGTCCAAATATAATTGATATTTATCCTTGTCAGAAAAGCTGTTTGTGAGAGAGGCTCATAGTAATTAATGGAGTGGTAAAACACATCATCACCTTGCTTAACACAAGGTTTAGTAAATTAGATGTGTTAATTTGTGAAATTAACACCCTAATTTTATTTAATAAAGTTTATAATGTGAAATTAATATATATATGTATATAAAAGAAATATTTTAACACTTAAAGAAATAAATACCAGTACCTCTTTATATCATCTTAGAGTGTTGATTGTTGTTGATTACGTAAGCATCTTGTCCAGTAAGCACAGATTCACTTTACCAGTTTCTCTGTGAACTTCCCCCCCCCCCCCCCCCCCTTTTCTTGTCACTTCAGAGGCAACCTGTGACCAATGGAGTACATTCGCTCTTGGAGAATGTTAAAAAAAATTTTTTTCTCTTACTCTGTGGTCCATGATAGCTGATCCCCGTCATATACTGGAGATCTCCATACATTAATACATAGAACCTGTCTCCCTTGAAGGGAACATGCCATGCCTGTAAATATGAGCCTTTCATGGGTACTTTTCTTCACTACTGGTGGAAGAGAATCTGGAATCAGGCTGCTATCTCTATATTTGTGGGATGGTTAGCTATGGGGTTGTGTTGGATAACTGAAGTGGTTTCATCTTTTATTAATGAGCCTTTGTTGGAACCTTTCTTGGTCAGTACAATTTATCTGGGTTCATTCTATCAAGAATATTTGTCTCAATTTGTACCTAGGCAACCATATGTTTGCCACTTGAGTCATTGGATATGTTCAACATCTATAAGTTCAGGTTTCTTCATCCTCTGATCCTTACCTTCTCATGTTGACTCTTGTATACTACATACTCCTGCATGCTTTTATGGTCAGTTTACTTAGCAATTATGTACTTAATTTGTTCTTACTAACCCTGTGTAATCCACTTGGTAATAATTACCATGTGAGTGACTGTGTAGTGATAGACAGTCTTATTTCAAGGAGGCAATCCAGATGGTTGTACTGAGTGGGCTCCACTGTATACAGAGGTGGCCTCATGTCAGAGGGTTGGACTAGAGTTGGCTCCACTGTATACAGAGGTGGCCTCATGTCAGAGGGTTGGACTAGAGTGGGCTCTACTGTATACAGAGGTGGCCTCATGTCAGAGGGTTGGACTGGACTGGGCTCCTCTTAGGGCTGGGTAGATAACTTTCATGTGATGAGTACTTTTGATGTGACTTATTCTCATTTTCCCGCCTGTTACCCATGTTCCAAACTTCCAAAGTGGGGAAATATACTTGCAATCTCTTTATCAATCACATATTTTTTTCTGTACCCCCAACCCCCCAAATCCTTAGCCTATCTTTTCTTGGCCCGTGCCTCAGGCTGTTGGTGCCTAGGAGTGGTCTCATCTCTTGTGTTTTACAGTACTCTGCTTGTTCATGTGAATGTACTTTACCGTATGCATGTGAAAGTGCAGTGTATATGGAAGTGAGTTAATGTGAAGGTGTGTGGCTAAGGTGAGCTCATAAAGCAGAGTTTACCTCCTTGAGCGTATTAAGCAGTTTACCAGTGTGTGCTTCCAAACAAGTTTATTAACGTGAGCTTGTAAGAGAGCATGTGCCTATAGCCCAGGTGAGCTTATAAATTAGAGTTTACCAGTTTGTTCTTATAAGAGAGCATGTGCCCTATAGCCTAGGTGAGCTTATAAACCAGAGTTTACCAGTGTGGGCTTATAAGAAAGCATGTGCCTATAGCCCAGGTGAGCTTATAAACCAGAGTTTACCAGTGTGGCCTTATAAGAGAGCATGTGCCCTACAGCCTAGGTGAGCTTATAAATCAGAGTTTAATAGTGTGGGCTACAAGAGAGCATGTGTCTATTGCCAAGGTGAGCTTATATATCAGAGTTTACCAGTGTGGCCTTATAAGAGAGCATGTGCCTATAGCACAGGTGAGCTTATAAATCAGAATTTACCATATTTTTTCCCTTCGTTGTGTAATGTTCAAGTATGGGAACATGTCATGAGATTTAGTTCCCAAATAAGTCCAACTCTTATAGCAAATGTGAAATATTCTTTTCTGCGAATTCATTAATTGTAGTTTGTCATGCTATATCAGTAAAATCGAAGTTTTGTATACAATATTTACACGATTATCTTAATTCATGCCCTTATTTGGTGGGAGAGGGTAATACAATCAAGCATTAATGCTTGATGAAAGTTTGGTAACCATAGAAACAAGGAGAACCCATAACATGTCAACAATTTAGCAATAATACAGCCAGGCACCTGCATTCAGCTGAGGTCATTGCTTCTTCGACCTAACATGGGTACATGTTAGGTCATGGGTTTCTATTGTCAGTAAGCTGCAGGGTGTAACATGGACAGGCTGCTCCAAGGCGGATAATATGCAGCCATTGTAATGATTTCATTGTGGAGGCATGCAGAGGGAAATGTGGTGAACAACCATAGCAAGGCATAATTGTCATACCTGTGTTGGCTAATAGAGTTACAACCCCAGACCTGATGCACTGTGGATCCTTGTAGCATTGGATTTGCTGAGCTGTATCTCCTAGTCAATGAAAAAGAAGAAAAAAAAGAAGAAAAATCTACCCTTTGTCTAAGAAAGGCTTGTGAATTATTTGACTGAGTGCTTTTGCTTATGTTATTGTTTTGTGATAAGCTAATTATTTTTAATTTATGTTGTTCGTTCATTAATGGGTTGCTATGGAGTTGGCTGGTAAAGGGTGATCGTGGTTATGATATAGAATGCACCTCTGATTCAATTTCAAAGTTAGCAGTGCTTTGCCTTTCTTAATCTTTGTCATATCTGGTGTCAAACAGCCACAACAGTGGAACCCCACTAGGGGGCACCGAAATCATCTAGATCAATAAGCAAACTTGATTTAAGTTATATGCATGTATTTGAACAATGTGCCATCTTGTTTTCTTTCCTTGGTTTCCTTTCCATGGACTGTAGCTGTGTGTGAGCTTGTAGCCCTCAGAACCAAGTCTTATAATACTTGATTTTGATGGAATATTACTGACCTAAGTGTTGTAGTAGCCTTGTTGTTTGTCTTTAACAGGACTCCTTAAGTGGATGTGTAGTGGTGGCTGGTGTTGTGTGATGGTGGCTTGTGTTGTGTGACTGAGCTGGTGGAATAGTGGAGATTGTTGGTCTAAACCAGTAGTGGTGTGAATGATAAGATTTGGTGTGGTAAATAACATCATTAAACAAAAACAATCATTGCTCATCTGTGAGAAAGTGAGTAAGAGAGTGGAGTCCCTTCCTGCACCAGGTTCAGGTTCTATGTTTATAGAGGACACAATTAGGACCTTTGTATTTGTTTATCTTGATGGATGTGTTGACAACCTGTGGTTCCCCCCCCCCCCCCTCCTCCCCCCTTTTCATAGCACTTGAATTTATCTTGTGTGGTTCCTTACAGAGATTAATGTGTATTTAGAAGAGTAAAATAGACCATTCAATTAATTTTATGGATTTCCTTGTGTTCAAGGAGCTGTGAGGAATGGAAGATATCTTAATCTCTCTTAGTTTTGTCTGGTGAGGTGAAGTACATGTTGGATAACTATTGATGATGAATTGCAATTCTGACTAATTAGCTAAAGTGGTTTCCTTTGACTTCTTCTGACTGATCTTGGGCTTGGGCCAAGTTTCCTTATATACAGTTGGCCTCTTAGCTTCTGGATGGGGGCTAGGCTGGTTTAATAGTGGTTATTGAAATTACATTGTTGCACAAAATGCTGTGGTTTCCGTGGCTACCCTGCAGCTCTCCAGACCCTTTTCCCTCTTCCATTTGTTGCTGCTGTCCTTCTATTACCTTGCACTTCACTCTGTCTCCAAACATGGCTGATAGACTCCCACTAACCACACTTCCCCTTCCTCTCCAATGAAGCTACACAGGGGTAAATGAGTTTTTTTTTAAGATGGGTGAACAACAATTAGAAAAGCACCAACGGCTGTTTGTGTTCACTATGTTTATATCGTTATTTTCCAATTGGATCAATTTAATTCACCATAGCCCAATTAATTTACCTTAGCACTAAGTTATTTTCATACAGTTTCTTGCACATCTTTCTTCTGGACACTGGTTTAAGCAAGTTCCAATGGCAACATTACCCAAAGTGTAGCATGTAAACTAAATATCTGGCAGCTGTTAATTTGATCAGATCACTTTAAAGGAAGTTTGTAAAAACATATCCATGTCAGAAAGATTTCCTAAGTGGTTCATACTTGATGAAAAGTTTAAAACTGTCTCCTCCCTATGAAGAGCTAGGAGAATGGCTCTGGGAGAGCCTGCAGTCGTACATGTCTTGAGATGGGTCAGTGCTTAGAGAGGGATAATTATTTTCATGGACGGTAGTTAAGCTAGGTCTTGACTTTGTTAAGATGGGTGAGCTAGGGTGGTCCTCGTATTAGGAGAAGAAATGTCTCTGGAAAATACCTAGAGCTTGCTGAAGATTCTCTAGTAGGATTATATGTCCAACAACGAGAGAACTAATGGGCTGTATGCCGTGTGATGGTGTGTTTGTGCTGCTGTGTAGATTGAAGAGTACGAGAAGTGGGAGTGCATTTTGCTGCCAATATTTTGGATTATCTGATCAACACCACACTTGGTTGAGGCAGGTTGAAGTAGGTTACAATAGCTCTATGGGCACACACACTGGACCAACACCACACTGGGTTGAGGCAGGTTGAAGGAGTTTGACAATAGCTCTATGGGGACACACACTGAACCAACACCACACTGAGTTGAGGCAGGTTGAAGTAGGTTGACAATGGCTCTATGGGGACACACACTGGACCAACTTCACACTTGGATAGGGTATAAAATTATATATACATCACAATACTACATCCAGTGGTGGATATAGATCTTTCTAGACTCATCCAGACCCTGTGATGTTAGGATGTGTGACTAACATCAACACACAAAGTGGAACTAACAGGATCACCATTAATTAATAAGAGGGTGTTGTTTTCAATTATAATGCTAATTAGTGATAGAATGGTGACTGATGAGTGCAAAGGTTAAATCTTAAAAATAAATTTTTATGCAAATTCATTTCTTGCTAGCTATCAGAATACACAATGAATCGATGATTAATAATCTGGTCTACTAAATCCCCAGAATATAAAGTCAATGAGACAGTTTCTAAATCCACAGAAAATCTCGTCTTACTTGAGCATGTTATGCAGAGATGGCCTTGTGGTCAAGCAGAGTCTTGCCTATCTTACAACTACCCCTAGAGCGGTGGTACAATTATAACAGGCTGACTTAATTATTATATTCCCCCCCCCCCACCCCCCCTATCTATTAATCCCTCTCATATTAAGCCCGGGAGTGTCCTGGGGTTGGCTTGGCCATAATGCCCCTGTTTTAGTCTGTTACTGATACAGGGGAACAATCAGTGTTGGTGAGATATATGATTGTAATACACAAGCTGGATGATGTATAATTGCTTTCCTATCTGCAAACAACTGTTGAACTATATAGCCTTGGGGCAGGAAGCACAGCCTCAGGGGGAGGAAGCATGGCCATGCACAATTATTTGAAGAATTCAATACCAGAGACTTGCTGTCTCTCAGCTATATGTTGTCATTGGATAAACAATGCTTTTGGGACTTTCCCTTCAATTTGAGTGAATCACTATGCACCATTGCATCTCTATATATAGTATCATCACAATTGATGTGTTTGTAAATGTTCTCATTCAATGTTAATTGTTTTTTTGTTTTTTTTTTTACACTCTAAGTGAATTATTTGTCTGGGCTATTACCAGAGTCCTGTTCTACAGACTGGCATTGAGCTGTGGTGTGTGTGGTTTGGGAACTTGGTGGGAAGAGGGTTGTTTGGGTTCTGAGTGGTATTGACATGCATTATGCCACAAGGAAGTTTATGATGCCCACACAATGCCTGATTTCCACTGGATATCCTCATTCTGATCTGTAATAATAGGAAATGTGTATGTCTGTCCGTCAGTTTGGAATGATCGAACAAAATGCACTTCCTGAGGTTGCAGGTAGATAAAATTTGGCATGAGGATAGGTGCAGTGGCAAAATTAATGTCATTACTTAAAAATTATGTCTGAAGTCATCTTGAATGGAGGTAGTTAGCATTTAGTGTAATTTTGACATCGTTTTGGAGTCAGGATCGTCACCAGCACGAGAAATTGTTCTCCTGAAGTTATTAAATTTTTGAAGTGGGTTTGCAGAAGGCAAATTTACAAGCTGTGATTCGGCCAGAAGTGGGCCCAATGGCTAGTTACAAAAGAAATCCTTCAGTGATACAGTAACGTTAGAATATTACTTACTCTGTTGCAGAATGTATGCAATTATTGGTGCCTGTGGTTATCTAGAGCTCTTTCTTCTAATGGTAGATTTTTATTTTGGGTTCCAATTTGATGTTGTCAAGGTTATGTAGTTAGTGAGATAAATTGTTATGGATTCATTGGTATACAGAGGTGGCCTCATGTCAGAGGGTTGGACTAGAGTGGGCTCCACTGTATACAGAGGTGGCTTCATTGAGTGATGAAGTTTCTAACAAGTATATCATCAGTTTTCAATGGCTGTATTTAATATTAATCGATATGTGAGTTGACCAGTACTAACTCTAATGTGATGTAAGTGTCAGAATTTGACAGATGGAATCAGTGTGTAACTGAGAATAGCAGAAGGTGACTTAAAGACCACTCAAAATCAATATTGAACCTTTTTTTACCAGAATTTTAGTTTGAGGAGACTTTGTCCTATTTATGGTAACTTCCTTTGATTCTGTAGTGGTGTTTTCTCCATGGCACCCAAATAAATAGTAATAATTGGGTGTGGCTATAAGTGGGTGTGGTTCAGCATCTACTAAAGTATTGGTTATTGGAGAAAAGTGACCTCACTGGGAAAAAGGGAGAGCTATTTGGTCAGGAAGTGTGGAGGGTCATTACTTTCCTAAGTTTATCTTGTGTGGAAACATGGTGGTGTAGTTGCTCAGAGCTGGTTATTGTTATTGTTGTGTAAGCAAAGAGCAAAGGGAATGCAGACTTATAATTGAAATTTCTGATATGGTAACCTTTTTTCACAAATAATTTTTTGATTTTTTTCCTATTAATCTTCCTCTGGGTGTACCATTTCAAATTCTAAACCCAAACTCTTGAGGTGGTTTGGGTTGTGGAGCTGAGAGGGGTCCATGCAGCTGCTGATAATGCTACCATGGAGGAAAGAACTCGGTATTCATTTTCTATGACAGCTGTTTGTGTCACAATAAATGATCTATGGCTGTGTTAAAAAAAAAAGGGAAAAAAAGAAGCTGTTTCCCAAGTTCTTATCTGTAAGATAGCATGGGTAATAATGAAGGTTATGGAATTAAATTATATTAAACATATCAAAAGTATAAAAAGTATGCTCTGGAGTGGCTTCAGAGTAACAGAATGGGATTCTGAATTTATATTTGAAGATATTTTGGACCATAAGAAATCCCATGAACTAATGAAACATCTGTGAGATACATACCTGAGGGGTGTTTGGGGGAGGGGGGGGGGAAGCTATTGCAAGAAAAATGAATAGGATTTGGCTTATTAGTCTAAGGTCCCAGAGAGTAAACCCATTAGAAGTAGAAATTAAAACTGTATTTACAATAATACAGAAACCTCTACCATATACAGTTTACCAGCTAGCTGCAGCATGCCTGTGCTTTGCTAGTGTTGGGTGTGGCCTTGTTAGAACAAGATTCCTTGTATTGCATCCCTGGCGATTTCACACCTGATTGGCTGTGGCCCTTGCTGTAGTGATGTAATCTGTTGTCTCTTAAATCAGTTACCTGGAGATGAGTTGCCTGAAGTTGCCCATAGCTCAGT
The DNA here is from genome assembly GCA_963969325.1 of Lycopodina hypogea. Taxonomy (NCBI): domain Eukaryota; kingdom Metazoa; phylum Porifera; class Demospongiae; order Poecilosclerida; family Cladorhizidae; genus Lycopodina; species Lycopodina hypogea. The sequence continues at coordinate 3,424,349 of OZ017789.1, forward strand.
TGCTGGTAGATAAATTGTCTTAGATCAGTTAGATCAGTTTCATAGTCAATTACCGTAGTCAGTTGCTGTAGTCAGTTGCTGGTGGATCAGTTCATAGATCAGATGCCCCAAGATTAATTGTGATAGATCAGTGTACCAGATAGATCAGTGGAAGTAGATCAGTTGTCACGATAAAAAGTAACTTTTGGAGGAGTTTCCTGAAGCTGAAGCTAGTTTGTAGCAAGTTTGGTGCAAGTCTTGCTGTCATCTAGCAACCTTCAAACTTGAAGATCTTCAGTGGTATAAAGTTTTCTGGCCTAATTCTACAAACTCTGACAAGACAAAAGCCAAGTGGACAAACTCTAATCAACATCACACTGGGTTGAGGCAGGTTGAAGTAGGTTGACAATAGCTCTATGGGGACACACACTGGACCAACACCACACTGGGTTGAGGCAGGTTGAAGTAGGTTGACAATATCTCAATAGGGACACACACTGGACCAACACCACACTGGGTTGAGGCAGGTTGAAGTAGGTTGACAATATCTCTATAGGGACACACACTGGACCAACACCACACTGGGTTGAGGCAGGTTGAAGTAGGTTGACAATAGCTCTATGGGGACACACACTGGACCAACACCACACTGGGTTGAGGCAGGTTGAAGTAGGTTGACAATATCTCAATAGGGACACACACTGGACCAACACCACACTGGGTTGAGGCAGTTGAGGCAGTTGAGGCAGGTTGAAGTAGGTTGACAATATCTCAATGTGGACACACACTGGACCAACACCACACTGGGTTGAGGCAGGTTGAAGTAGGTTGACAATAGCTTTATGGGGACACACACTGGACCAACACCACACTGTGTTGAGGCAGGTTAAAGTAAGTTGACAATAGCTTAGTGGGGACACACACTGGACCAACACCACACTGGGTTGAGGCAGTTTGAAGAAGTTGACAACAGCTTAGTGGGGACACACACTGGACCAACACCACACTGAATTGAGGCTGGTTGAAAAAGTTTGACAATAACTCTAGGAGCCATCTGACAATCCATGTTTTTGTTTGTTTAGTAATGCTTAAATGGTTTGGAAATGCTTTGGTGAAGGATAAGTTTATCTTTGAAATTGGTGAAGCCTTGCAAAACCTCTTTGCCATGTCTGTTCATGTGGTGCCTTGGTTTGTGGCAAGATCAGATAATAACCACATGGTACGTTTGGGGTGGGGGGGGGGATTCTTCTGAGCATGCCCAGTTCATTGTTCTATGGTTACTATTTGCACTCGCCCTTAGGGGTCAGCCAAGTGGGTCTATCAACCACTTCAATTAACAAGTTATCTCTCGCTCTCTCTCTTCTCCTCCAATAGTGTGTAAGTTTGATAACTCACAGCTGCTACATGTAGCTGTGATGTTCAGCATGTACTTGGAGTGACTCCCACGGCTCTAGTATGAGATTAATACAAATATCACATACACAGTGAAGGCACGAGCAGCTATTGCTACACAGGCAATGTTTACATGAACACTAATTAGACATGGATGACTTAATTATGTAAGTTCATACTACGATGCCTCAAAGAATTTTTACGCTCTCAAACAATGCCTGGGATTAACCAGGGGTGTTTTAATAGGTCTGTATCAAGCCTGATCTGAAGTCAGACCTTTTACCCATATAAAGTTCAGTCTTGGCTTTAGATGTAGTCCCGGCTAGTCCATTCCTTGGCCCCAGCTTAAGCACTAACCCTAACCACAGTCCTTTCACTTGTTTGGAAAAGGTCACCCCAGGACAGACTTTGATGGTCTAACACATAATTTTCAGATGTAAGTCTGTTTCTGAATGTGTATGAATGATAATGCAAATCACACAATCCTAACATAACTTTGATTTAGAAATCTCTAGTTTCCTTATCTTTGAGGTATCCCATTTCAACCATGTAACTCAATATGGTGATGTACATGGTTTTATGCTGTATTATATACATCCGATGGGAATGGTTAAGTTGGCTATGAATAGTTTCAGTAAGAGTAAGTTACCTGTAAGAACTACTTAAGATGCAGCTGCAGTGAAATATAATCCTGTATTGGATTATATGGTTCATGTATTGTATGAGTACGACATCCAACCTGAATGAAGGTAATGAATGATGTGATATGATGTTAGCAGCCTTGATGAGGTAATTGGTGACATGATACCCCACCTGAAATATGATACCCCCCACTGAAGCTCTTGTTTGCAGTGAATGTGCCTGTTGTAATAGGTGACCAATTAGGACTTGTGGAAACTATGTAACCTATGGTTTAGTCAACATGGCTTTTATATCTGCCACTGTTTTCTATTTTTTCCCTTAATATCCACTTTCTGTTTCCATGTACACCTTAGGAGGGAGGGGGGGGGGGGGGAGGGAGAAATAGAGAAGAGAAGTGAGGTGGGCCTGTAAGTATGGCCCCATGGTGTGGTATTTAGGTGTAAGGGCGTGTGAGAGTGAAGGGAAAATGTGCATGATTGGACCAGCATATGAGGGGATGGGGTGAAAGGAGAGGACCTCTGCATCCTGGACTGGGTTCATATAGGAGGGCAGGTGGTAGGGAAGACTGGGGAAGGTTGAGTGAAAAGAGGTCTAAAAGTGAAAGTAGGAATTGATCAGAAACAAGTAATAAAATATTAGCTGTTGTTTGTAAGTTAAAGTGGATTGTACAATCTGTTCTTGTACATGCTGCACCTCACGTGTTACAACATACAGTGTTTGTTCCCTTCATGTGCAGCTGTTTTTACTGGTTGATAATAAGGATGTAAATAGTCTGGAATAAGTAATGTCCCACTGAAAGGTGTCATGTAGCTATGGTCACACAATTAGCTTCAAGGTCTTCCATTTTTTTGAGTTGAGAATATTATCTGTGAAGATGGAGGGTGTTTGTTGCATTCTTGAGAATTGTTTCTCCTCAGGAATATTGCAGGTGGTGTGTGTGTGTGTGTGTGGGTGTGGGTGTGGGTGTGTGTGTGGGTGTGTGTGGGTGTGTGTGGGTGGGTGGGCATGTGTGTGTGTCTGTGTGCATGCCCCCCCTCATCTCACCCTGCACCCACCTTCTTGAAAATACTCCCCAACTCTTGATGTTCAGCAACTAATGAATCTCTTTGCCTTTTTTTAAGCCTGTAGCTATGGGTACTCCTGGTCCTGTTCCCATAGCGATGGAGAGACACATTCATCAGACTAATGAGAGGTTACAGGTAAGGTATCATCATTATCAACCTGTGTATTTATCATTGCGCAGTTCTGACTCTGTTTTCATTGATGATGCTGGACGTTAGATATTGTTGTTTCTCTCCCTCGTTCCCTCCATATTTTTTTAATTCTTTCTCTGCTTACATACCTCCTCCTTCCTCTTCCTCCTCCCCCCCACCCCCCCCCCCCCCACCTTTTCCATTCTGTACAGGTAATTCGTCAACAGCTGAGCACTGCTCATGGGTTTGTCTCCGCAGCCCGGGAACTCATGGAGTGGTGCAGTGACATACGAGCTTTTCAGCCGCAGTATGAGAACAACCTCTTAAACTGTCTCCACATTGTGAGCCGTTTCTCTGCTACTCCCGGCTTTGACCTGGAACTAGGTGAGCACCATGTAGCTGACACTAAGGGGTGGGGGAGGGAGGTGGGATGGGTGTTTCAGCGCTTTCGGTTAGACTTGAATTTGCTGAAGGTTAAAACCACATCATGTTAGGATAGGAGTTTGCATACATTCAGAATTGTATTCAAGATTTAGAACTGGTTTTGGAGCATGATAAATTTCCATTCCAGAATTCCACTGCAGAGTTTATTCTAGATTTCCATTCCAGAGTTGTATTCCTATTCCAGACTAGTATTCCCAAATTCCAATCCAGAATTTGCTCAAGAGCTGGAATGGCATGTTGAGCTGATTTCTTAGATACCTTGGCATTTACTGGTAATGGTTATAAGAATTAGAGTCGTGTATCCATTGAAGAGTTAATAGGAGTGTAAATGGTAATGGTTGACTAGTGAGAAGACAGCCGATTCGTTAGCCATGAAGGTCATTTTTTTCCCATCCCTCTGTCAGACTTGGTTGCCATCACAACAGGTGACCATGACGACAGGGAGCAATGGTTGATAAGGCTTCATTGCTAGACTGACTAGTGATTTCATTAGTGTAATTATGTAGTTGTGAATGTTGCGTCTGTTATGATAAATATTACCAACATTACATCAAATTTTCCCTGAAAATGTCCTTTTTTTTATCGTTTGTTAAAAATTTCAATTTGGGTGGATATTTGAGATATCTGCATGTGTCCGGAAATTTCTCCATTCTGTCTTTGAAACAAAATACAGTGTTTAAGATCAGGAAGACTTAAAAAGTCGCATATTTGTGTTTTTTCTCACACTGCCATTCCTGGCCTATTTCTCACATGAACCAATCAGTACTGGGGAACTGGTCGCCAGATGAGTCTCCAAGGAGATGGGACTTTGAACTGGTTGATAGAGTCTCCGTCCACCAATTCATCAGATTTCTGACCTACAGAAGACTGTCCTTATTGCTCTCCTTGGCTTTTATCCTTCTTTTCTCTCCCTTTCCCATCCCATTCCATCCCATCCCATCCCATCCATCCCATCCCACCCCATTCCATCCCATCCCATCCCATCCATCCCATCCCACCCCACCCCATCCCATCCCATCCCACCCCATCCCATCCCACCCCATCCCATCCCATCCCACCCCATCCCATCCCATCCCATCCCATCCCACCCCATCCCATCCCACCCCATCCCATCCCATCCCATCCCACCCCATCCCATCCCATCCCACCCCATCCCATCCCATCCCACCCCATCCCATCCCACCCCATCCCATCCCATCCCATCCCATCCCACCCCATCCCATCCCATCCCACCCCATCCCATCCCATCCCATCCCATCCCATCCCACCCCATCCCATCCCATCCCACCCCATCCCATCCCATCCCACCCCATCCCATCCCATCCCATCCCATCCCACCCCATCCCATCCCACCCCATCCCATCCCACCCCATCCCATCCCATCCCACCCCATCCCATCCCATCCCACCCCATCCCATCCCATCCCACCCCATCCCATCCCATCCCACCCCATCCCATCCCATCCCATCTCACCCCATCCCATCCCACCCCATCCCATCCCCATCCCACCCCATCCCATCCCATCCCATCCCACCCCATCCCATCCCATCCCACCCCATCCCATCCCATCCCATCCCATCCCACCCCATCCCATCCCATCCCACCCCATCCCATCCCATCCCACCCCATCCCACCCCACCCCATCCCATCCCACCCCATCCCACCCCACCCCATCCCATCCCATCCCATCCCACCCCATCCCATCCCACCCCATCCCATCCCACCCCATCCCATCCCATCCCATCCCACCCCATCCCATCCCACCCCATCCCATCCCATCCCATCCCATCCCATCCCACCCCATCCCATCCCATCCCACCCCATCCCATCCCATCCCACCCCATCCCATCCCATCCCACCCCATCCCATCCCACCCCATCCCACCCCATCCCATCCCATCCCATCCCACCCCACCCCATCCCATCCCATCCCATCCCATCCCTTCCCTTTTTTTTTTTCCCATCCCATTTCTGGATTTGGCTCCAAAAAGGCAACTGCAATCTCTAGTAGAGATTTCAGATCTCTTGCAGCTGTTCCTTTTAGGACATCAGAAGTTATTTGTTTCATGAGAGTAAAGCACTATTGGATAATGACACTAGTGCACAGTGGAAGCATTAGTCTGGTTTTTCATTGGAGTTAGCCATAGTATGATTGTCAGCTGTATCGTATTCATTTTAGTATTTTTTTTACTCTATTTATAGTGCATTATGTGTAGATGCAGTAATCTTTTATTTCATTTGTCATTGTGTGTACTATAAATACACTTTCCCAGAGTGTGTTTGTGTGTGTTTGTGATGGCTGATCCACTTGATCAACTTAATTTCAAGTGGTGATTGATAAGACGCTGTGGTGGCATTTACCACTCACCACAGTCTACAACCTCCAATTAAAGCCCATCTTGCCTTCATTTCTGAGAGTTGGACTAGAGTGAGCTTCACTGTATAGAGACAGAGGTGGCCTTATTTTAGAGAATATGATTGGGATGACCTTTTGGGCCTAATACAGAATTATTCATTTTGTGTACTCTTTATTTTAAGAATCCTCCTTTTTACCTTCCCTCTCTCTCCCTCTCTCCTCCTCCCTCTCTCCTCCTCCTCTCTCTCTCCCTCTCTCCTCTCTCTCCCCCTCCCCCTCTCTCCCCTTCCCCCCTCCCCCTCTCTCTCCTCCTCTCTCCCCCTCCCCCTCTCTCTCCTCCTCTCTCCCCCTCCCCCCCTCCCCCCTCCCCCTCTCTCTCCTTCCCCCTCCTTCCCCCTCTCTCTCCCCCTCTCCCCCTCCCCCTCTCTCTCCTCCTCTCTCCCCCTCCCACCCTCCCCCCTCCTCTCTCACATCCAGGGCTCCAATTATTGTGTGTTTGTCATTGCCACAAGACCAAGTTCTCACCACAAAGTGCAGGTCAGTGCATGTCCCACCACAATGCAATCACAGGCACATTGCTCATACATGTACATATCACACATGCATATGTACACATGCCACTCAATGATACTGTTTACACCTTACCTAAACAATCAGCATAGTCGTCTTTATCAAGATATCGGCCATCAAGGAATATTTGCACGTTTGCGCTATCACTAACACAGTTGACTTAATTAACCTCTATATTTTATACTGACTAACACTAATGCAATTCTATGCTATGGTCTTGTAGTTTCTGACACACTTAGATGTTGGTATTTGATTGCTTGTTGTTTTAATTAGTATTTGATGAGTTTTGTGTAGTTCTATTTGCCCATGTACAAAACCAACGGGTTGCCAAACTTCCTGTGGTTTTGTTTGTGGTAACATTTTTCCTTATAAGGAATGAGGGGTGTCCCAGTAATTGCAGTTAATTATATCAGTGTAAATATATACATTTTGGGGGTGGTGAGGTGAAGCCTTATATGGTACAGCGCTCAGTGGCAGCTGGATTGCCATGAATCAATGGTTGTCTACTAGGTGGTTCAGTAGTCCCTATTTTGAGAGACCCCTCCATGGGAAGACCACCTCTTTGAAGAGACCATTTATCTTTTACATGCAAGATGCATCTGCTGTATAAACTTACCTCTATTGGAAGGCCACCTCTTTTGAGAGACCGATTTTTATTGGATTTAAGGGTGGTTTCTCAAAAGATGGGACTACTGTACCAAGGATGGGGGGGGGGGGGGGGGTTGTGTGTGCTCGTTAGTTCGTTCATGGGTGGGTGTGCATTGGCATGTAGTAAGCAGCTTCAATGTATTAATGAGTGCCCCCTATTATCATATATACTCAATGTACACATGCATGTGTACCGTTGCAAACAAAGGAGTTCAAATGTGTGAGGATAATTCTGATATTTTGAGCAATTCAGTTCACCTGTAGACTTTTGTTGACAGCATTTCCCTCTAGAGTAGAATGGACCTTTACGAGTAAATAAGCTTGGTGTAGTTTACTATTGCTTATTTTATTGTTTCTAATATGCCTCAGCTGATTATGGCTTCCCTCAAATAGTGTGTTTTATTTAGAATTACAAGACAGTCTTGATTGATTACCTGTTGTTCAGTAGTCATGACCATGCCACTGTGTGTACATACTTTTTAAACAGGCTAGAAAGCAGTCATGGCCTCTTGCTGCAAATGCTTGCTTGGCCCATCTTCAGTGGGCTGTAATCACGTTGCATAAAAGTAGAGGCATTTGCACGTAATTAAATTGCTTCTTCAGCTGTGGACATTCATATTTCAATAAAAATTAAAAAAAAAATTTAATCAAGTAAAGGAATGAAACTAAAAAATTTCGTAGTATCGTAACAGTCAATGAAAGTGCCCGAGTTGTCTTTGTCATGTGAATTTGGTGCCATGTTATTAAGTCTCTCTTTTTGTCCTTTTCTGAGGCTCTTTGAGCAGATAGATAATGAACAAAATATCAATCAGTAGCAGCTGCAAATCCAGCTAGGGAATAACTGCTGCTGTCAGGGCAACTAAAGGACAAAGAAGGAAAGAGAGGGGAAGGGAAAGATGTGGAGTAAAAGGAAGGAGAACACCTCCCGCAATCCCCAGCTTCACATCTCTATATTTTTGTTGTTGTGCCTGCGGCTCCTACTGGAGGAGGTGTGGCCAGGTGGGACTCCGTCGAAATGTTCATGTGGTTCATAAGAAGTCCCCCTCCCATGAAATAAAGATTAATTATTATAAAGTTGATACCTTATCATTATTAGAAGTGATCCAAGGTCCATTATTAAACTAATGCTTTAGCACAGGCTCTCTATATAACCAGCAAGTGTTTTGTAGAGCCAACCATTGTGTGTGTGTGTGTGTGTGTGTGTGTGTGTGTGTGTGTGTGTGTGTGTGTGTGTGTGTGTGTGTGTAACCTTGCCATATAGCGGTTTGGTGCTGACCAATTGTCTGGTTGTTTACTTTGCTTGCATGAGCTGTACTGTTGAGTTGGGTCATGGTCATGGTTGTGATGACCATTTGTGATGCATTTGATGATGAACTTTTCTCGTATCTCATGTCCTGATGGTTTGTCTCCTGGTCCATTATTCTGTTCCTTGTGTCAAAATCATTGTCATTCACAGCTTCCTTTCTCCTACAGCTGGTGAATGCGCACACACACACACCACATGCACACACACATACGACCACACACGACCACACACACACACACACGCATATAACCACACACGCTCACATACACACACGCGCGCACACACACACACACTCACATACACACGCGTGCACACACACACACACACACACACACACACACACACACACACTCCTTGACCTGATACATTTACAAACCCTAGGGTTTGACTGACTGACTGACTGACTGACAAACTAACAAGCAGACAGACAGACAGACAGACAGACAGACAGACAGACAGACAGACAGACAGACAGACAGACAGACAGACAGACAGACAGACAGACAGACAGACAGACGGACAGATGGACAGACAGACAGATAGACAGATAGACAGACAGGCAGACAGACAGACAGACAGGCAGACAGACAGACAGACAGATGACGGACAGACAGACAAACAGATGCACAGGCAATCACTTTGTACAAGGTCCCATAGTGACATCAGTAGCCTCACACACAAACACACTTGGTCACTGCTCATGGTTAGGGCACACCTGTAGGGATTCCAACAGATGCAGTTGGTTTAGCTAAGTGCATATTCATGTACTTTTGTGGCTTCACCTCCAGCAACTCAACTAATTGAAGATACCGTTTGTTATTTAGTTTGTTAGTTTGTTAGTTTGTTCACTTACTTCCTGAGTAAACTTTTATCACTTCCTTGACACTTTCCAGAGAAATTTGTGTAGTTATCAATACTTGTTGCTTCAACACAAACAAGCAACAACACTGTAAGAAACAATTAATATCATGTTGCTTCAGCATCAACAAGCAACAGTACTGTAAAAAAATACAATTGGTATCATGTTTTTTCAGCATGAACAAGCCACAGTGCTGTAAGAAACAATTAGTATTATGTTGCTTCAGCATAAATTAGCAACAGTATTGTAGGAAACAATTAATATCATGTTGATGAACAATTAATATCATGTTGATGCCAAAATAAATAGATGCATTTCCAAATGGGAGGTTTTCTGAACAAAGGGTGGGAAATCTCCAAAAGGAAAACCTTTGAAGTAGTGATGTAATAAATGCTTGCTAGCTCTAATATGTGCTCACCAAAACACGAAACTGGTACAAAGATTCAGTTTATGCAGCTGAGCTATATTAGCTGCTGATATTGGTCATGCTGGCTCTGCATACTCGGGCAGACTTTACTCTGAGATAGTGTATTCCAATGAGCTTACAGATTAGTGCATTCAACATACAACTGTCCAACTCAAGCATTGGGGTAGACATTTTCCCTCCAGTGTTTCCGGAAAGTGATTTCAAGGTAGCTTTTCACTAAGTTCTGTATGGCATCCTATTGTGGACTGACCTCATGAACTGGTGGACTCATACTATAGACCTAACACATATTAAGCTTCTCACTTCAATCTATCAATATTCTTGTTCTCCTAAACTGTTCTCTGACATATTGTTGGAAGTAACTTTAATGAATCAATTAAATAATATGCCAAAGTGAAAAAATAAATAGATTTTTTTTGTTTTGTTGTCAAAATTGGTCGTTACCACAAAATATATAAATTGAAATGGTCAGTATTATGTAGGTACATTAGTTCATGTACTAATAGGTGGATATGAACATGTCTACTAAGTGGATGAAGTATGTTGGCATGCTAGCCACTCAGGAATCAAAGGTCTGGCATGGTATGCCTTACTTAGTTCCTGGGTCAAGCCCACCATTTTTGTTTCTACTTTTGGTATGCACCCAGTACATCCCTATTTTGGACTTGATCCAGCTCCCATTCTCCAGCTGTCACCATAGCAACACTATTTTCTCAGCTTTATTCTGCCATTGGCTGTAATTGTGTGTTGTCTGTTTAGCCCTTTAGTGTGAAAGGGTCCACCCTTGTCTCTGCCATGTCTTCTCCACCAGCTGTTCTTCCCCACTATACCAACAGAAGACTTGTTTATTCCAATTAGTGGTTGTGGTGGTCACTTTGTTGTATGGCTAATGAACAGAAACACACAAAGCATTAATGTTTATTTTTCTTGGTGTGAGGGAATTGGAATACTAAGAATTCAAGTTGGGTCTGAATCCCAGCAAACCAACTCCTTTGTGCAGTATTTAATCTCTGGGCTGAAGATAATGGAGTATCATTGTCCTACAGTTGTAAGAAACCTACTACACCACCTAATATGTCCTTTTATGTGGTAATGCTGATGGAGATGGAGATAATATGTCAGCATTGGAAACATTGTTTTGCACTTGACAAAGATTCTTATGAACTTTGGCCATATTTAAGTACTAATCCTCCCCCCCCCCCCCCCCCCCCCCCAAGAAACCATCTTGGAATTGTGGCAAAGGCTAAACAGCAGCCAGTGTATTGACAATTCAAATTTCAATCTTTGAATATTTAGGGTCTCTGTCAATAGGATTGCAGCACTATCTAGAGCTTCCCTCCTTCCCTCACTCTTTTTGACAAGGGGAGCAATAGAGGACTCACCTCCACAGCTGACTACCATCAACTGGTTACTGGAGAGCTCTAACACCACCAAGACAAGCTGTCTGCTTCTGAATAAGTGTTACTATGCTATCATCCTTTTAAAGTTGTAACCCTAATGGATATCTACAGGGTGGGGTTGCAGGTGGACAGTGAATGCAGGCATGCACATCATACTTGAGAAGTGGGCGGGGCAATAGCAGAATCGTACACATACTGATAAAATGGAACACCTAAATATGAATAAACCTATGTATTGAAGGAAAAAAATTTTTTTTGGCAGTACCAGAGTATCCAGTAATATCAATTTTTTCCTTCTTTTTCTTACTCTCTTTCCCTCTCTCTCTCTCTCTCCCTCTCTCTCACTCTCTCACTCTCTCTCTCTCTCTCTGAGTTCATTTTGTGTGAGTCTGAATGTGGGAAATGGTGGAGGGCAGTTGGAGGGCTGCCCTACTTTGTGGTGACCTTTAGTAATGAGGTGAGTGCTAAGTGCCCCTCAGCTGGCCTGCCTGAGGCCGTACATATGCTTATCTCACCATCTTGGCAACACCTGCTGCTGCCCTCTCAAGGTGCAATTTCCCCAACTTTGCGGTTTCAGAGACCACAAATTCTTCTTTTCGTGAGCTCCCCTAAGTTTCTCTAGTGTTTGTTCCTTTTCATTGTTGTTGTCTTGTTGTTGTCTTGTTGTTGTCTTGTTGTTGTCTTGTTGTTGTCTTGTTGTTGTCTTGTTGTTGTCTTGTTGTTTGTGTGAACAAATAATGTAGACCAGACTGCTTGTTGACACCAGGTCACAGCTTGTGTTGCTGCAAGAAGTGCTGGAGGCTTCATGTGTTCTAAGAAGCTCACAATTTTGGAGGAAATCATAGAATAATATTCAGAGCGTCTAACAGACTTTGTCCTTGTTCTAAGCTCCACTTGGTTAGTTTGAATGGACACTTACTGTTCTGGAGGGAGTAGTTTTTTGTTGTTATTGTTTTCGTTTGTTTAAAAAAAATTTATTTATTATTTTTAATTCATTTTTTAAAATATTTCTGAGCAACTACAACACTTGGTGGCATCTTTAACCGGCAGTGGGAGGGGGAGGGGCTGCAACAGTGGCAGCTGGATTAAATTGGGGTCATATAAGTGTTCCCAAGGCTTGATAAACTACATCTCAGTCAAACCTTTAGAACACATACCTGACTACAGAGTAAACAAGGATATTTGATAGTTCCTGAATTTTGCCTCCAGTTATTTGATATGATCGTGTGATCACCACTTAGCCTTTTACTGAGTTGTCCCTGGTGATCTGATCTCACTTGTTTTGGAGTGAAGCACTCACAGCTTCAACTTCATAGCTTGTGGGGGAGCACTGTCCCACAGTCTCTTTTGGGGACAGGACAGGGATGGAGGGTGGGTGGGTGTCCAGAGACCAATAGTATTGAGGTCATTGCTAGTTGCTAGTTGCTGCAACGTAAGATTCGAGTCTTTTATGTTGTCTTTTGAGTTCATTTATGGAGATGTAATACATGCAACATGTGAGGCACTCACCAATAATGGCTCCAGGGTTCTGCTTTTGGAGGATTCGAATAATATCACCAGAAAAGTACCCATCCTACTGGTGGAGATAACAGCCCCACCTCCTTCCCTTCTGAAAGATATTTGGATATTTGAGCATAGCACCCATCCTATGGACAGACAACAAAGACCTCTTATATAGTTGTAGAGCTGTTGTTTGCTATCTCATCGCAAATGGTTGGCCCTGCAAGGTTCAAAAGGAAGTAAAGAAAAAGAGTTGGAAGTGGTTTGGGCATAGTTTCGTTGACGTTTTTGTTTACACAATTGTAGTAAGTGGAGTGGTTTACTCAGGCATATGGTTGTGACCATGATCAGGAAATTTTTGGGGAAAGATAGCCCCACAGGCAGGGTTTTACTCTGATCTTTGCTAAACTTCCTTATAACTACCCCAGGGTGACCCTCATAAGACCCTGTATATTTGAGACGTTTGGGCCCCATCATCTGGGGGGAGTTGAAGAACGAACTGATTTTCACCAAACTTCGTCATAACGTCCCCAGGTTGACCTCCAGGTTGACCCCCAGGTTGACCCCATCTAACTCTGAAAAGGAGAGCCCTTTATGCCCAATAACCTGGGAGTAGTTACTGGACAAAAAATCCCCTAACAAATGAATTGATAATTATATTAAGGCTAGCAGCATATACCCGGCATTGCCCAGGATAAAATGACATGACAACAATAGGTGTGACCTGGTGTGACCCAACCTATTTCCCTACCAGATTCAAGTTGTGTTGACATGTGTCTGTGTCCATGAATTCAACTCTCTCTGAGTACCATAATTAGATTTTATCATTTTTGGCATTTTTGTCCTGACTTGCCCACAGGAAGAGATGTGGACAGGTGACACTTATTGTTTGTTTTGGCTAGAAACCATCCACTGTGTAGCATGTGCCAACTCTGAAGAGCAGAGTGGGTTATAATTGGTATGGTGGTGTGGCCAAGTGTGATCCAGTGCATGTCCAAGAGTTTGTCAAGTGTGACTACTTGGACTTTTAGCTTCACAAACCCACAGGAAGAGGTTTGAATAGGAACAGCCACAATGAGTAGAGAGCATCCAATCAAATGTAATTCAAGCTCTTCATTCCCAGATGTTTTATTGAAAAACTCAAGACTCAAGACCAGTGTTACCAGATGGTATTCAACTCAAAATCACTACTTTTTACCGCTACATATTTTTAGCTACCGAATAAATCACTACAAAAATACTAACAAAGATTATATTTAGCATTCAGATGACATATTACATAATTTTATTGGAACATAGTACAGCTTTTCCTTCGGGTCTCAGCTTCAATATTTGCCTTATGTACCACTTACTATCTGCATTCAAAAAAGGAGACAGATTCAGCACATCCAGGCTGAACAGTTTAAATGGAAAGTTCCCCACTGGATCCTTGTATGAATGCACGCACATCCAGCTAGAATTTCTCTGTGCTGCTGGTGTTTCAGGCCAGCTCCTTGAGCATGAAGCAATTAGACTCCAGCTCTCCCTTGGATGAAACATCTTATGGAAAGGATTGTGGACACAAACATTCTCTTTCCAGGTGTAGGTTGCAAGAACAGTGACAATTGGAATGAATCTGTCTTGGTAAGGAGTTTGATTCTTTCTGTGTAGTCTTATGAATACCTTTATCAGAAATTTGAAGGCATTCTCCTCCATTTTCCTCTTCTTCAGCATGAGCAGCTGGCTATGGTACAACTTTGTATGGAATCCCTGACGCATGCTGGTATGTTCACTATGTTTCGAGAGTTTTATCAATTTCTCAATCAGACCTTTAGTTTCTCCCAATTTGTTCCCAAAAGTTTCTACTTGTGGCAACACTGCTCAGGACAACTCCACATTCTCCAGAGATCAGCCTCCTTTAAATAGGTCAACTTCCCTCTAATGGAGAGGACAATAAAACATAGTAATAAATAATTCAATGATCAATCACCTAATTATAATTACCAAAAAAATGTTAGGGTTACATTCTGGAATTAAATCACAGTTCAGATGTTGTCCAAAGGTGCCCTCCATTCATTGGAAGTTTATCATCCATGGGGTCCTGGGATAAAAGTATATATGCTAGTATGATATCAGATAGTATGTACTGAACCATTAAGAACCATTGCATAGAGCAAAACAAAATTACATGTTGAAACTGCTGCATTTAATTGGAACATACAGCAAGCATATTAGAACCACTAGTGAGTGACATTGTGTTTTAATCCAAGTTTGATCTCCATGCAGCCTTGCTGACCCAGTGGGTGGAGGAGTTACAGAAACTGTTGATATCTCGTCAGAATGATATGGCCGCACGCATGCATGGCACTCACCACAACATGACCCAGTCTCAGGCGGCCATGCAAGTAGCCCAGGCAGCTGCTGTGCACGCCGCCAGCCAGAAGTCATCCAGACCCTATCACCGGTATGTGAGTGGGTGTGGTTAGGGAAGGGGTGTGATGGTGGTGGACTAGTTATAGTTGATGGCTACGACTGATTTTAAACAATGCATGTCGAAATGCTGGAGTCAAATTAGATATAAAATCACTCCAGTGAGTTTGGTAAGGGATATATTATTTTGGTAAGGTATGAAATAAGTTGGTAAGGGATATAATAATTTGGTAAGGGATATAATAATTTGGTAAGGGATATAATAATTTGGTAAGGGATGAATAATTTGGTAAGGGATGAAATAATTTGGTAAGGTATGAAATAATTTGGTAAGGTATGAAATAATTTGGTAAGGTATGAAATAATTTGGTAAGGTATGTAATAATTTGGTAAGGGATATAATAATTTGGTAGGGATGTAATAATTTGGTAAGGGATGTAATAATTTGGTAAGAGATGTAATAATTTGGTAAGAGATGTAATTATTTGGTAAGGTATGTAATAACTTGGTTAGGGATGTAATAACTTGGTAAGGGATGTAATAACTTGGTAAGGGATGTAATAACTTGGTAGGGGATGAAATAATTTGGTAAGGTAATTAATAGGATGGTAAGTGATGAAGTAATTTGGTGAGGGATGAAGTAATTTGGTGAGGGATATAATAATTTGATAATAGATGTAATAATTTGGTGAAGGATGCAATAATTAAGTAAGGAATGTATTATTTTGGTAAGGGAATTTGTAAGAGATGTATTGGAACAGGATGTAATAATTAAATAATGGGTAAAATAATTTGGTAAGGGATCCAATAATTTGGTAAGGGTTGTAATAATTTCGAGAGGGATGAAATAATTTGGTGATGGATATAATGATTTAGTAAGGTTTATAATAATTTCGTAAGGGACCAAATGATTTGGTAGAGTAAGTATTAATTTTGTAAGGGATACATCAATTAGTTGTTTTTGTTTTTTTTGGTAACAAGCTCTTACAATGCTTATTCGGTGGAGTTGTTTTAGCCTTTTCTTGTTTCTGGTTCATCAATTAATTTTTGTGGGTTGTTTGTTGATTTCATTGTTGTTGTCACTGTTGTTGTGGAGTAGTTTGTTGTCCACATTGCATTGAGTTGTCCTGTGAGATTTGCTGCAAGAAACTCAGCTGCTGTGTGTGTGTGTGGTGGAAGTCGTTGGTCCTATTTCTTGACTGTGTTTGCTGGAGCATGTATTAATTTAATGCTGACATGTTTAAGATTGAGTATTCCTTTTATTGCTCACTTGGAAATGTTACCATATTCGATATATAGGTGGGGGGGGGGGGGGGGGGGAAGAACTAGCATGTTTAGATATAATAGGTTTTAATCACAAGTGTGCAATGAAACTGTCTCCTTTCTAAAACAACTTGGTTTATTTTATCTAGCTATTAATAGCCTATTTTAAAATCTCCTTATTTTTAGTAATGATTGATGGAGAAGAATTTCTACACCTATCAGTGTTGTATAACAGAGCACAAAATATCTGGTGGTCATTGATCAATTATCGTGCAAAATACTCAAATAACAGAGAAGAATTTCACTGGTATCGGCAAGGTGACCGCCTAAAATTAGCCGCCTTCCTCCTCTTCTCCGCTGTGCCCCAAGTACAGCTGGAGCACAATGCTGCTTCATTTTGAAGATTTGCTGAATAGAAATATAACTGACACCACATAAGCTCTCTCCATGTTGTGTTGTTTTTCCTGGCACTGGCACACAGCAGTGTACGCTGTTCTTTGTTGCCATTCTTCCTGCAGGTCTGAAGCTACCCGTGCACAAAATCAGCCCACAGGAGAAGAATATACAACATACAAAACCTGCAAGTCCACGTGCTAAATTTTTTTTTTGTTTTTGTTGTCAACAAAAGGTGTAAGTGTTACTTTAGGTAGCTACCTTGTTAGAGTTTCTATTTAGCTAGCCTTTAGATGAGGCGGAGCAGCAGCAGAGGTGAGGGCCCTCCTGACAAGAGGAGGGAGGTAGCTTATTCTTCTTGAAGTGAAAGTCTGACTTGGATTGTGAGTGTCAGACTATTTCCTGGCCTGACTGTGATGTGGAACCAGGGCTTGTTGTTCCAATGCTCCTTTGTGCTGCCTGTATGGAGTTCCAAGGAGTTATGTTATTGGAAGAATGGGATGAATGGATGGATAGTGAGTCAGATGAAGACTGAATGTGTCACTCGGGACGTATCTGTTTTATCCTTCTTTTCTTTCAAAATGTAATTTGTTTTTTGTTTTTTTGTTTGTGTTTTTTTTTGTTTGTGTTTTTTTTTGTTGCTTCCTTTCTTTTTTTTCATGACTTGAATTTTAGTGCATTTCTTTCATTTTTTTCTGCTTTCAAAGTTATGAAATATATATATATAGGTTTTTAAAAAAAATAAGTGGATCATAAAAGGTTAATTAGAATTGGAAAATCTGTTTAGACTTTGTCCCACCAGATTTGCACTGCAATAAAATGGTGTGTGCAAGTGTATGTAAACAAACAATGTATGAGCTAATGAAAATGTCTGAGCAATTTAAAAAAAATGACCAATCAAATTTGAAAATGGTCGATAAATATCCTACCATTCAATTTTAGTTATCTTGTGTTCTGATATAGGATCGTTTGGTGAGAGGAGGAAGATATTTTGTCAAGACCACGCCCACATATTAACATGACATTTATTATGATTAACTAGTAGCATATACCGGTGTTTGTCCGTGCTAACGTCGGCATGAAAGATTGTAGAAACCATTCCTAACATCATTTCTAGATCGTGTATCTCATTAAAGTAAAAATAGCTTGTAAGTAGCAGTGCAACCAGCATTGCTGTTGATTTTTCAGGAATGTCAGTATTTTTTCGAGGCATGGTGTGATGCTGAAAGGTAGATTGTGAACAATCAGGTTCATATGTTAGGAATTCTCTTGAGTTATTATTTTTATGTAATTAATTTGCTTACTGACAATGAACAATGTTAACATAAACGAACGGAAAATATAGTGGGGACAGAAGGAAGGAATAGGGTGGGGGGGAAGAAGAAATTTATAGAAAGATAAAAGGAAAAGAGTGAAAGGGGAAAAATGAAAAGAAAAAAACGAAGAAAAAGGCCCAGGGCTGGATTAGAACCTAAGATTTCCCCAGTTTATGCTGCAATGGAACATTTGGTAAGGGATATAATAATTTGGTAAGGGATATAATAATTTGTAATGGATATAATAATTTGGTAAGGGATATAATAATTTGGTAAGGGATATAATAATTTGGTAAGGGATATAATAATTTGGTATGGGATGTAACAATTAGGTGAGGGATATAATAATGTAAGGGATGTAATAATTAGGTAAGGGATGTAATGATTTGGTACAGGATGTAATAATTTGCTAAGGGATGTAATAATTTGGTAAGGGATGTGATAATTTGTTACGAGGTGTAATACTAATTTGGTAAGGGATATAATAATTTGGTATGGGATGTAACAATTAGGTGAGGGATATAATAATGTAAGGGATGTAATAATTAGGTAAGGGATGTAATGATTTGGTACAGGATGTAATAATTTGCTAAGGGATGTAATAATTTGGTAAGGGATGTGATAATTTGTTACGAGGTGTAATACTAATTTGGTAAGGGATATAATAATTTGGTATGTGATGTGATAATTTGATAAGAGAAGTAATAATTTGGTAAGGGATCATCAGAGTTTCTTTAGAAAATTGTCCAAGCAGGGGACAACTGCAGGAATCTGGATTGTGAGGGAAATCAAGGTAGTTGAATATGTGAAAAAAATTCACACACGACACAATTTAGGGGATCACGGTGTGTGTGTGTGTTCAGCGTTTCATATATGGTTTTGAGTTAGATGAGAGGGGGAACTCCAATGTTAGGTGCTGACTTGACACCTGACAGCTAGGGGGGATTTTTTTTCTTTTCTATGTCTGAGATTGGTTGCGAGGCATTCTGGGGGGGGGGGGGGGGGGGGGGGGGGAGTGGATTTGTAGTCACCGTGTGTGCAGTTTTTCATATATGGTTTTGAGTTTGATGGGAGGGGAACTCAAAGTTTGGTGCTGACTTGGAGGGGGTGTATAGCACCTATCAGCTAGGGGGGGGGGGGGGGGGGAGGTCTGGGGCATGCTCCCCCAATGTTTTTGAAATTTTTAATGTGTGTGATTGGTTGTGAGGTATTCGGTATTCTGGGGGGACTTGTAGAAGTTTAGAAACGTCAGTTATAAAGGACTCAGTTTCACTTGGGTTGTTGGGGGGGGGGAGGGGGGGAGGGGGCAGAATTGCTTACTACTTAGTATGCGTAGTACACTATATTCCTTGTAATGCTCTTTAATATAAAATTTGTTAAGGATTTTTTTTTTTTTTTTGGGGGGGGGGGGGGGGGGGAGTGGGAGGGGGAGGGAGGGGACACCCTGGTGGCAGTGTATGGACTCCCCTGGGAATATTTGGTTGGCTGAGGTGGCTTCTGCCTTAAGTGCTATAATGTGGAACACACAATGGACACAAAGGTTTGTAGAAAGATAAACTGGTGTGGTACAGGATGTAGTAATTTGGTAAGGGATATAATAATTTGGTACGAGAGGTAATACTTTGGTAAAGGGTGTAATAATTTGGTAAAAGATGTAATAATTTGGTAAAAGATTATATCTATTTGTTGTTGGTTGTTGTTGGGTCTTTTTTGTTGTAGCTAGCTCTTACATAGATTAATCAGTGTATTTGGCTTAGAACCATCCCAGATGGGCAGGATGCAAATACTGGAAATATATTTTTTCCTTTTGGTCCATGTGGTGGACTGTTATGCATAGACACACATAGAAC
>OZ017789.1:3444494-3446994 GCA_963969325.1 Lycopodina hypogea
CCACTGCCCAGATCCAGCACAAGAACTCGGAGAACAATAATTCCCCTGGCTACCCCTCCCCCGATCTGATTGCCCCTCATGTGCAGCTGCAGCAGCAGAAACAGCACCAGTTGCTGCAGGTTAGTGAGGCGGCTGAAGTGATGGGTGTGGCTAATGGAAGCCACACCCACTTGTCCATGAGCAAGCCTTCGTTGACAATGGCACAGGTGTCTAGCATCACCTCCCAGCCTGTGAGTTTATCATGTTCGAATTGTTACAAAAAGCAATTGTGTGCTTCCTATTTTAGCTGTGGATATGTCGCGATTTTCTATTTTAATTGCAGAGTCACAGTACCACTGGGTCTGCTGCCATGGCGATGCACCCACAGTCAAATTCTGGCCTTGTTATGTCTAGTAGGTTGTCTCCTGCCAGCAACAATCTGTCTTCGTTAGGGAGCGGCTCCAACCACTTACACGTACAGCCAACCATGCACAACCCGTCAGGGGCGCGGCTTAGTCCAACCACAGCTCTTGTCAAGAATTCTGTTCCTGTAAGTATGCAAGTGTATATTGTAGGGATGTGCATGCATGTTGCTGTATGTAAGCATGTGTACTGCAGTGTACATGCATCTGTGGTAGAGCAGGAAGGTGAGATTTGTCAGGGCAGGGACGGGCACAAGGAGAATTATTTACGACCAAAAAGATACACAAAATAATTACTTATTTTTTTACACCTACAGGGGATCTATCGTTATCACTAGTAATCCAAATTTATACTTGATTTTGAAGTAATACAACAAATTATAAAAATGCTAATCAGTATCGTCCAAAATGGCCAATTTTAATAGGAATCTGGTTCCATAAGACATGAATTATTAATAAATTATGAATTATTCATAAGGCAATAGAATTAGTTATAAGTTCTTCTTGCTTACTTCTTACACCTGTTTTTAGCTTCATAGGACAGCTTATTCTAATGTCTTTCCAATGATGTACACTTGAGGCCATATTCCATATATAAATAAGTGCCTGGCCTGATTGATTTATATAATTTCCGGCCTATTTTTTCAGCATAACAAAATTTCTCTATCTTATTACAGCTCCATTTATATATCATTCTGTAACTTGTTATTTTTGGGCAGAACTAGCAGGTCTAGAGTGGTGATTTTTATCATCGACCATCTTGTCCTGGAGTCCTAGTTGGCCAGTGTACAACCATAAGACCAAAGGAATATATGGATATTTGGTTATGGAGGCTGCCAGTCCATTGGTGACTTCAGTTTGTCTGAAAATGGCCACCAGGGGTCACTACAATTGTAAAATCAGTCATTTTGGCTTGTAGAGGCCCCTAAAAGGCTCAATACAATGCATAAAGCTTTTGGGTCAGCCATTTTTAGTGAACAAGTATCTCAGAGACATCTTGTAGTTTGCCGCCTATTTCATGAGGACATTTCCCCTTTATTGTCTGTGCTTTGTTAAGAATGAGACATCTTAGTTCCCAGGTGGGCAATGGGACTTGCAGTACACAGCTTTGTTGACGCTACGTGTGCGACTTTGAGAATGTGATCACGTGGAATACGACTAAGTGTTCAGCCCAACATTCTGCCCAGTTGTGTCTCACATCTCAGCTGTGAATGAAGAGTGATAGTGTGTTGAATGTGTGGGGACCTGATGTTGTGTTGACATGAGTGGGTGGCCAGGCCACCTGCACATCTGGTCAGACATAGTCAGCCTTCATGTGTAAGGCTTTTGTCATCGGCCTTCTGTTGAGGCTGACAACAAGTGCAGGATATGAGGTACAGTTGAGGTTTTAATGGAGGTAATCAGATTGATTTTTAATTATAAGATTGCAACTGTACTCAGGTGATTTCACTTAATTTATTGAATTTGAGGGGCATTTCAGAATCGTACTCATATACAGTTATTGCAATACGGTTTGTTTTTCATGTTAGTGAGCATGTGCAATAGTAAGACAGGAGAAATACAAATGTAACAGTTACCACAAGATATCTGGTTCCACTTTGAAAAATCTTCTTTTGGAAGTGTCCCATCAGCACATGCCCCAGAGCACATGCCCCAGAGCACATGCCCCAGAGCAGTGGTGAGTGATAGTGATGACGACCTTCTCCTTCCATGCAGCGCACTCCTCTTCACCAAGCACATCCTTCTCTTCCGACACCTTCGCCTTCCACCTCGTCCTTCCAGCAGTCTCAACAGCAGATGCCACCACAGCAGCCCACCCAAGCAGTGGCCCCACCCAGCGGCCGATCAAGTTCTCATCAAGCGTCTACCTCGTCTCTTTCTTCCCTCCACCAGCAATCTGGAGTGTCCTCCCTAACATCCCCACCTGCTCCAGGGTTTCCTGGTAAGGGATCACACACACACACACACACAGGCACACACGCTCACAGGCACACACGCAGCATATACTCACACACTCTCTCTGCACAGTTGTTATATTGGTTCTTATTTTCAGAATAAGTATATGCATATTTATCAAACCTCCTTCCCTCCACCTCCCC
>OZ017789.1:3451994-3468881 GCA_963969325.1 Lycopodina hypogea
TTGGTGGGGAATCTTCTGGAGTAGGTTAGCAACTTGTAGCAACTCCTGCTGGACACTCCTACAATAAGGGCAAGTTAAATTTCTGATAGAATCACACCATATTGGCATGCTTTTGAATTGAGTCTTAACTGATTTTAAAAAAATTCTTTAAATTTAATAATCTAAACAAAAGTACACCTGGTGTATCAATTTTAGGTAACCAAATGTTGTAGGTACTGTTGATCTTGCTGTCCCTACAATGACCTGGTAGGGAAGTTGGGAGGAGGCAAGTATGGGCTCCATTTGGAATATAAACCTAATTAACGAAAACGATGTCTTCCATTCCTGGTTAGATTTGTAAGATGAATTACTTCACCAACCATCCTCCCCATGGTAATTGCCACTCCCCCTCCCAATTCAAATTAGTGTTATGGGCATGGGTTTATTAGATCCAATGATTTTTCTTTTAGAAGTGTTCTCTCTCTCCTCCCCCCCCCCCCCCCCCCCCACCTCCATTTCTGCTGACGCAACTCCAGCCACAAATGCTGGGGGCAACTCCCTCTGTGTCAGCCATGAACATTCCTCAGCAGCAGCAACACCATCAAGCACATGCCATGCAGCAGGTGGCAATGAGGCCCCAACACCAGATGCCTCAGGGGGTGCCCCAAAGCCCTGTGGGAGTTATGGCAGGACACGGATGGAATGAGGGGAACCCCCCTCCCGTGGTCAGCCCAGCAGTGTACGAAATGAGCCCACCAACTTCCATGTCTGGTCAAGCCTCCCAAATCTTACAACAGCAGAATCAGCAACAGGTGAGTTTAGTCTGCTTGTGTGCTCTTGATTCCATCATTGTTCTTTAAAAAAAAAGAATATATATATATATATATATATATATATATACAGACATACATACATACATACATACATACATACATACATACATACATACATACATACATACATACATACATACATACACACATACATACACACATACATACACACATACATACACATACACATACACACACACACACACACACCCTTTACGTCTCTGCCACTGACCACAGGTTTATATGCACCAGAACTACTCGGCCCAGCAACTGTATCCACAAGAAGCAGCTGGACACGGCATGATGACGCAAGATGGTCAGCTCTTGCAACACCAACCTGTGGCACAGTACTCCCAGAACGTGAGGTTTCCTGCCAACACCCCGTACAACAACCAACGACCCCACAAGCTGGAGTTGATGCCACAGGAAGGAATGAGCATGGTGGACCCTCAGGGGGTCTACATGTACAGGCAGCCTCCCAGGTACTCCTACTCTGCACAGGCCTCACCTGCGGAGTCACCACATGGGCAGGTGCGTCTCCATTGGGCATGCTCTGTCTGGCATGTCATGAGCTATATGAAGAGTGGTGTCCATGATAGTCTCACATTGTCTCTTCTTCTCCCCTTCTTTTATAAATCTTCTATTCTATTTGCCTCTCCCCCCCCCCCCCCCCCCCCCCCCACACACACACACCTGTTGATTCTGCAGCAGCTGTTGTTGGTGTGTGTGTGTTGGTGTGCTTCTGTACTGGCTGGCTGGACTATAGAAACGCAGATACTGATCTACAGTGCTAGGGCTATTGTTGATATTAACTTTCTAAGCCTCACCTGATACTTCTGCATTGGTGTGCTTCTATATCTGTACTGGCTGGCTGGACTATAGAAACACAGATACTGATCTGCAGTGCTAGGGCTCTTGTTGAGATTAATTAACTTTCTAAGCCTCACCTGATACTTCTGCAGCTGCTCTTTTTCTGTGTTTGTACTGTCTGTTTAGAATCGTACAGTACAGAAACACTCATCTAGAGTCTGGTCCATTATTGATGCTAATTAACTTGTATGGCTTCCTAAGTATATCTATGCACATTTCTCCTGTACTCTGGAAGTAATCATATCTATAGAAACAAGCCAGCATGCTCCAATTTCTTTTGTGGTAAACAACTGCTGATCCACAGATACCGCATCATAACCTTTGCCACTATTCATTTACTCCTTTTCCTTCTCGGCAAACCATGTGTGGCATTTCTTCCTCATATGATCTGTTTGTGGTCTATTCACGGAAACATTCATGAGTTACACTCTGTCTGTGCAGTTACTTGGAACACAGTTCCTTAGGTTTATAGTTAAATAGTTTTACACTGACTGTGTTACTCATGGTAACATTATCTGATGCTGCATGACCTTAGCTAAATGTACTATTATTTATGATATTGGGCATGCCCAGATTATTCTGAAACATACCAGCAGGCTGACTCAACCAGTAGAAATACTAGTTGCTACTATTGTTCATTTTGCTTTGACATTTGCTGTCGGTCTTAATCATTTAGAGATACTGCAGCAACTAACACGTTTAGTTTTGCTCTGTAACACTAGCAGCATATACCCAGCATTGCCCGGCCAATGTCAATCTGAAACATTATAGATGTCGCTCAAATTTCAGCTTGGTTGGTCCTTTAATTGGCTTTTGGAAGCCAAAACAACTTCCTGTGGTGTGGCTAAGACCAAACCACAAGTATTGATACACCCACATATGATTAATAATACATACCCGGTTACTTGGACTCCATATACCAAATTTTAGCCTGATTGGCCAATATATGAGTGTTTGGTAGGCATAATGACGTCCTATGGGTGTGGCAATGACCAGACCACACCCATTGACACACACGTGATTAGTAATGCTCACCCAGTTGCTTGGAAACCTCATTCCAAATTTCAGTCTGGTTGGTTGTTTGATTAGCCTTTAATAGCCAAAACAACTTCCAGTGGGTGTGGCTATGGCTAAACTACACACATGTGGTTAATAATGCTTTCCTTGGTACTTGGAGAACACACCAATTTTTTTCCTGATTGGTCTCTGATTAACTTTTTTCAGCTGCAATAATTTCATGTGGGTGTGGTTATGGCAAAACTGCACCCTTTACTATTTCCACATGTGTATAATATTGCTCACCCGGGTTCTTGGAAAGCA
Organism: Lycopodina hypogea; assembly: GCA_963969325.1. Classification (NCBI taxonomy): domain Eukaryota; kingdom Metazoa; phylum Porifera; class Demospongiae; order Poecilosclerida; family Cladorhizidae; genus Lycopodina; species Lycopodina hypogea. The sequence continues at coordinate 3,454,997 of OZ017789.1, forward strand.
CATGCCAAATTTCGGCCTTTTTGGTCCAGTATTAGCTGTGATGACTAGATATAGATACATGCAAACATACATACATACTAACGAACCAAAATATATATTAGAGAGTGTTTGTGAATCTGACTCCTCAGGTCCAAGTGTTATTCAATAATTCTCTCTTTGGTATTTTTTTCACTCTACACACGAATGGGAAGAGATATAACCAGGAGAGATCCCACCCATGTTACTCCCAAAGTCAAGTTGTGTATGCATACCATGCTTTAAGTCTATTTCTCTAAGGGTTAGTCTGTACCATTTTTGGCCTTTTTTGAGATTGACATGAAAACGGAAATAGGTGGGGTCATATACATATACTTAAAACATACCCCAGAGTTTATTGATTCCAATATATATATATATATATATATATATATATATATATATATATATATATATATATATATGGCTTCATGGGTCTTACTCCCTAGGTTCAAATGTTTTTGCTGAAACACAATTTTTGGCATTTTTAGCCTTCACAGGGAAAAGAAGAGGTGTGGCCAGGTGGGACCAAGCCCTTGTTACTTACATAGTGAAGTTGTGTATGCATACCAAATTTTTGATCTAGCTCCAAGGCTTTTTGTGGCCAAAATACTATTTGTCTATTTCATGTTACCATGGGAAGCATTTTCCTGATTTTTTTTGTAAGCCCATGTTTGAAGTTGGGTCAAAACCTATCATCATGCCAAGTTTCAGAGAAACCCACCCACTGGTTTGGCAGAATGATGGTACAGACAGACACACAGATCCTGATATATATATGATATAATGCATGATGCATGCATACACGCACGCACACACGCACGCATGCACACACACACACACACACACACACACACACACACACACACACACACACACACACACACACACACACACACACACACACACACACACACACACATACATACATACATACATACATACATACAAGAGATTAACATCATATATCCAGCTTTGTCCCAGCCAATGTCAACGTGAAACATTTTAGATTTCACTAAAATTTCAGCCCGGTTGGTCTTTAAATTAGCTTTTAGCATCCAAAACCACTTCCTGTGCTGTGGCTAAGACCAAAACACACCCACTGACCGACCCATATGGTTAATAATGCTCAACCAGTAACTTGGAGACCACATGCCAAATTTAGCCTTGTTGATATCCAATTGGACTTCATGTGGGTGTGGTTGTGACCAAACCACACTCATTGTCACACCCATATATGATTAATAATGCTCACCCGGTTAATTTGGAAACTACAGTCCAAATTTAAGCCTGGTTGGTCGATTAATTAGCTTTTATTAGCCAAAACAACAAATTAATTAGCTTTCAGTAGCCAGAACTACTTCCTGTACCTGTGTCTGGCCAAACCACACCCATTGCCACACTCACATGTGATTAATATTGCTCTCTGGGTTACTTGGAAACCACTCGCCAATTTTAGTCTGGTTAGTCCTTTGATTAGCATCAGATAGCCAAAACAACTTCCTGTTTGTGTGGCTATGACTAAACCACACCCATATGTGATTACTAATGTTTACCCAGATACTTGATAAACATGCCAAGTTTCAGTGATAGTAGTGTTCCATGTCACCAAACCACACCCATTGACAAAAACACACCCATAGTCACTTGGTCTGAATGGTATTTCGAGAGGGTGTGTAGTGAGGTACCCTAATCAATCTTTGAAAGTTTTGTAAAGATCCCTCCAGCATTTTGGGGCGAGTTTAAGCCTGCACGTACACACAGGCAGACAGATAGGCAGACAAAGGGATTATGACTAATAGTAAGATATTGCAGGCAACAGTGTGTCAACATCTTCTGTAGCTAACGCCTTACATTAGATAATTTGCATTCACCATGAATGTGTCACTTTCCCCTCTCTAGTATCCTAATCGGATGTACGCAGGACAACCTATGCCTGCCCAGAGTCCAGTGAACCAAACACCCTCTACTCCAACAGTGCAGAACCCTCCTCCCTACGGCAGTTCGAGCACACCCATGGACCCGGCGTACTTTGTAGGGAGCGTGCAGGGACCTCATGTGGGGCAGACATCTGTAAGTTCACTAATCCTTACAAATTGAGCTACGTGTAAAATGTATCAATTTTCGGTAATTTCTTCTTCTTCCACTGCTACTACTACTATTACTACATTTACTTTTACTACTTAAGGGGGGGTTACCCATAACAACTATCTTTATTACACTCTTGTACAGCAATACGTTGACTATCCTGTTTTGGGGGGTAATTTCCAGTCACCACCGGCATACTCTTATCCTGGAACTCCCACCCATCACAATCACGGGGGCCCCAACCACCAGACCCCATTGACCCCCAACCACCAGATCCCCGGGACTTCAAGCCAGCACAACCCCGGTAATCACGGACAGGTAGCCATGTACCACCCGGGGTTAGGAGGGCCCTCAGGGGGGCGCTATCAAGCCATGCAGCCTGCAGAGAAACGCAGTAAGGGACACATTGGTTAACATTTACCAACCAATAAACGACTGAAATAATAGTACACAGCGTTTTGTAGTTTCAATTGTAATTCTAACATGTAATTTAAACTGTGAATTACAATGAAATTATTCTAAATTATTTCCTATAGATCAACTTCGTTTGATTTTTTCTGTGAAGGATGGCACCATTCTCGAGGAGTCTTACAAGCAGAGTCAAGGCAAGACAACTCTGCATCGGCCATTCATGCTGAAGGAACAATTCTGCAAGAGCGTTATGCATAGGTGACCTTATTAATGCATAGTTACACGATCTCTTGGTCACTCTGTTCACCATGAATTATGCAGTACCTTCGTTTATGACCTCACACATGAGAAGTAAAATAATATTCCATTTCCTTATTAAATGAAATTGTTTTAGTTGAATTTATTGTCATCTGTATGTCATAGTATAGTGACAGTTTCAACATTCCGTTGAGTACACCACTGTCAGTTAATTAGAACAGAATAGAGTTAATTTTCTTCTGAATTGAAAAATATACTTAAAAAAACAACAACAAAACACACCAGATTATTTGCACTGGTTCTCATAGCTGTCCCTGCACTCAGTGTGTGTGTGTGCGTCCTTGTGTCAGCCGTAAGCCGTGTGTTTTCTTTGAGCTTCTATGTGCATTTTTAATTGTGAAAAAGAAAAACCAAAAATTGCTGCCTAAATGAGAATGGTTGTGCAGTATGTTTTGAAGTATGCATGCCCTGAATGTAAGAGTAACCATAGCAGGTGCGGTTACAGGCACATGCAATGCTATGTTGGATCTTACTATAGTTGCATGATGATGCCAGGACCATGATGTAGTGATTGTGGTGTCACTTGATGTTATGCTAGGAATGACTTGGAGCTCCAACTGACTTGCTTCAAGGAGGTTGATAAGACGGAGCAGGTGGAGTGGCCAGTGGAGGCCACAGTTGCCATCAACCAACACCTTTTCCCCCTGGGCAGAGTGAGCTACTTCTCCTCTTCACTCTCTTCTTCACATCATCAGAATGTCTGTTTCACTCACCTCTCTGTTTCTCTCTCTCTCTTTTGCAGGGGGAGAATAGGTACCAGAAGCCTCTGTACATAAAGAAGTATTGCTTCTCTGGACAGAACTACCTGACGGTCAATATAACAGACCCAAGTTCCACCAATTACCAGGGCAAGGGATCACAGGTGATTCTATAGCTTTTTCTTTTGTAGTATCGATAACTTACTTTGCTACCCTTTACCAGTTCCTTTGTGTGTTCTCTCTCTCTCTATCTCTCCTGGTCTCCATCGGCAACTGATATAAGGAGTGTTTGTTAGTTGCCATAATAGTGGTATATATTTTTTAATTTTAAATTTTAAATTAGTGGGTGAAGCAAATGGGCCTTGGCTTGTGGAGAAAGATGTGCAACTCTGTGTCACGTGCACTTTTATGCTACATTGTATATGATCCTTTTTTCTTTTTTTTTATCCACCAAATATTATTGGTGCAAGGAAATGATTATTTATTGTTGCATGACTGTTCATTCATATCTTCCCCTCTCCTCTTCCCTCCCACCCTCCTCATCTCCCTCCCTCCCTCTCCCTCTCTCCATCCTTCCTTACCTCCCTCTCACCTCCCTCCCACCTCCCTCCCACCTCTTCCCTCCATCCTCGTTACCTCCTTCCTCCCCTTCTCTTCCCTCTCTCTCCCTTCCTCCCTCCCTCCACAGACACTGATATTCAAGCTGCACCTGGTCCACCGGCCATCAGTAGTATCAGTTCTGCAAGGTCTTCTCAGGAAGAGACTCTTACCAAATGAGAACTGCTTGCAAAAAAGTGAGACCTGCGAATGTTTACATTTTGCATGATATCTCCCACTAGATATAGTTCACAAGCGTCTGTCTGTCTGTCTGTCTGTCTGTCTGTCTGTCTGTCTGTCTGTCTGTCTGTCTGTCTGTCTGTCTGTCTGTCTGTCCATAAGTGATACTATTTCTCCCAAACAAAAGTTTGAATCACCACAAGATTTGTACAGTCTATTTAGGGTAGCACTGGGAGTGCATAGATTGAGTTTTATCTTGGGGGAATGCTCTTTGAGAAAAGAAAAGAGGAATTCGAATGTTACCCTGTACAAAAGAAAAATCCCTTAAGAAACCATGGCTAATTGATTAAGGCACTGGTCTCCCAAGCTTAAAGTTTGTTCTTTCAAATATATATATATATTAATATTATCCCATCCCACTATTTTAATATATAGAATAATAAATAAATAAATAATATTATAATATAATAAATCCCTGCTTAATATATAATATAACAAGCAATTTAAACAAATTTGTAACTATATCAGAAAATTGCCTGTAGGGCGGGTTTTTCCCTAGTTTTAATATATTAACGTGACAGGAAATGATATTATAATGTCTATATTCCTTGTAAGGTGATAACATATTTCTATTTTATTGATTGTAACTGTAGTTATTGATTTTTTTAAAGATGTTAATTAGATTCAAGCTAGCCAAAAGGTATTTCCAGCTGGTGTGTTCAGAGGTTATTTGTGTCTGCACAAATAGATAGCCCTTGGTGGATAATCTGAACCATTATGTAATCTTGGAGTCTGTAGGATGCAATGTCTCATCACACCACGTGCTTACTGCAATGGTTAATTCCTACTATGGACAATAAATGGTATATGTAACCCTAACCTCTTTCCTACATGTGGGTGTGGCTGATTGGTGGATACTGTCATTTGATGCAATTTTTGCTTAATACCTGTTGTGTTCTATTTATATTCTGTCTGCTCTGTTATGAATTGCTTGCAGTCAAGGCGTGGTTCAGTATAGACAGCACCCTGCAGCAGACCAACATTAAGATTTCTCTCAAGTGCCCCATCACCATCAGGAAGATCACCATCCCTGCCCGAGGAGGAGAATGCAAGCACATTCAGGTGGGTGTGGTTTAGTCTGCCTAAGCAATTAGTCTGATAAATGGTGCATCTAATTAAATAGTATTATGATTACAGCTGTTATGATCATTATCATCTGTAGCATTATTTGTGCTGCATGCCTGTGCGTGTGTGCATGCATGCATGCGTGCGTGTGTGTGTGGCAGAGTGGCTGAGTAGTTATGCCTTGGACTCACAACCCCAGGGTTGCGAGTTCAAACCCAGCACTGACAGGAAAATTTCCTGCCCTTTAACATCTTCTTCCCACACCAGTCCATTCAGTTGTGACGGGGACCTGGAATTTTCTGGGGTGCCAATTCACTGACCATTGCTTGTCAATCAGCTAAGGGTCCAGGTGGGACTTTGGGTGCCCACACCCATAAGCTGAGAGCCCTGGTCAGCCCTCCTGCGAGCACCTAGCCCAGATCCAGGAGTTTGCTTGCACTGACTCATAGTGCCTGCTTAGTGCACAGGCACCCTGACTATGTCAGGTGCGTGTGACCGTGTTTATTACAGCTAGACAATTTGCATTTTGTGTGTGTGTGTGTGTGTGTGTGTGTGTGTGTGTGTGTGTGTGTGTGTGTGTGAGAGTGTGTGTGTGTGTGCCTGCCTGCATACCAGTGTAACCACAGTCATTTCAATAGGAAACTCACTGTATTCCAGTGTTGTCAGATTTCTCTTGGCAAAACATACCATATAGTCCATTAATGTGCAAGATAAATATATCAATTTTGCTCCAAATATATACCAACTACACGCGTATTTATTAATTAAGATGGATTTTCTTATTTTAGGGAGGCAGAGGCAGAGGCAGCATAAAATAATGCAGTAACTTGATGGTGAAGTGGTGGGAGCTGTTGTGTATATCTATTGAAAAATTAATGACAAATGCTACAATGGTCGCTCATTTATTCAAACTCTTCGACCAGGAGGACATAAAAAAATAGCCAATTTTAGCCAAATTTTGATAAACATTTAATTTTAGTGTATTGATGGGTTACATCAGAAAATCCAATAACGATAGTGATTCACATGCAATAATTGGAACGGTACAGCAAGGGTCCTAAATACCCTGAAGTATGTAAGTTAGCCTCCTTTAATGCTAATGCAACTATTAACTAGCTGTGTACATGGGTGAGATCATTTTGCCTTTATTTTTTGAAAACGAATATTTTTTTTCAATATTAAATTTTTCCTCTCCTGTAATCTGAGGCTGTGCGTGGATGCCATTGTGTGTGTGTGTGTATATATATATATATATATATATTATATTCAATGGGGGCATGCTCACTTCATTTTCACAACTGCAAGGTGCAGATTTGTTTAATCAATTTGGTTTTGTTGTTTCTGTAGAAGCTGTCACTTGTTACGATCTTTCCCTACTTTTTTCTCTCACTTCCTATCTCCCTTTCTCCTCCCCCCCCCCCCTCCCCACCTGTTCATGTGGTGTGGCTTGGTGTGTGCAGTGTTTTGACTTGGAGGCGTACCTGCAGCTCAACTGTGAGAGAAGCAACTGGAAGTGTCCCATCTGCAACATTGTGGCCCAGATAGAAAACCTGGAGGTGGACCAGTATATCTGGGGAATCTTGACACACGTCAACAAGTGAGTTTGATATCTGTCCTCACTCAATCTTACAGCCACCATTTGTGGAGCACATGTAATGTGTTTTTTCCAGAAGTTCCAATTTCCTTGCAAGCTTATGGCCAGTTAAGGACTTAGCACATTTTATGTATTAATGTCAGATAATAACAAACTCTTCTCAAACCTGCAACAATGTCACCATTTGTCTTTGTTGTTGTTTTGTGTGTGTGTGTGTGTGTGTGTGTGTGTGTGTGTGTGTGTGTGTGTGTGTGTGTGTGTGTGTGTGTGTGTGTGTGTGTGTGTGTGTGTGTGTGTGTGTGTGTGTGTGTGTGTGTGTGTGTGTGTGTGTGTGTGTGTGTGTGTGTGTGTGTGTATCTCAGGCATGGCATGGATGTAGAGGAGGTTATGATCAACCCTGCCACCCACTGGGTGCCCATCGAGAGATCAGTGGAGGGCAAACATGCAGAAGGTAAGAACTTAAAAGTTTGTGTGTGAATGCATTCAACATATATGCTGAGCTTTGCGCGTGTGTGTGCTTGCGCTCTCTCTCGTGTGAGTTTCAAGCATGTATGTTTGTGCTGAAACATGAATGTGTATGAAACTGATAGTTTCCCTTCATTAACCTGTACTTGCAGGCAAACCTCCTGCTCAGAAAAAGGCTAAACTTGACCGATCTGGTGGTCCTAGCGCTTCAAGCTCCTCCAGACTGCAAATCATGGATGCTGGTGCCTCTAAAGATGCCACAAAGAAGACAGCAGCCTCTACTTCATCGGGCAGAGCCAACAGTGTCTCTTCTCCAGCGACTCAGGTACATCTTCAATAAAGACTCTTCCCAATATATACTTGCATTCTGTGTAATTCTTAACTTTATGACTATATTATTTCTTAATATAGTTTGACCAATCAGTGGGTTTTGTCGGATAGAGTAATATCACTACATGAGGTTTAACTGAAATGGTGGAAGGATTTTATTTCCATTCAATCATATTTGTAGATGGATGTTAACTTTGTGATTCGTAGTGTCCCAATGTACTTATTAGTTGACAAAATGCTCAAGTTTCACTACTCTGATATGATATGTATGCGTATTTCATATGAGGGTACGAAAAGACCCTCTCAGTTTGTGTGTGCATGTATTACTGCGGGTAGGAGGTGGGGAGGAACTGTCCACTCACCCTAATGATGTAATTAAATACACTGTTGTTCTGTTGTGTTTGTAAAGGTAATCAATTTATATCCTGCCATAATCCTGTTCAAACATGGTAAAGGGTTAACCATATGCATGACATCTCCCCCCACATATACACACTGTTAAACTGACCAAGATGGACTCATCACTTTTGTCATGACATTTGTTCAATGGACTTCAGATAGATTGAGCTGGTACTAAATACATCTCTGTATAACGTCTATAGTTTTAAAAAATACTTCTATATTCCAAGTGTGTCCCCTTTTTATGCTTATAGGTTTTGCCCACTTCCGCTAACACCATGGCAAATGGTGTAAATCATGGCTACTCAGTGCCGCCAGTTACCCATGGCAACCATCCTGTTGAATCTTTGAACCAGCCTTCAGGCCATGCATCAACTCCAGTTAATGGAGAACAGCCAAAGGTGAATGATGCCTTGTCTAATAGACAACCAAAGCAGAAGTCTGATCAGCAGCCAGATCAGTCATTGTTCTTGAGCAAGGCTCAATCCGGAGGTGCTGATGGTGAGGGTGCTGCCGCCAAGCCCCCGGGCACAGGCCAACCTCTCCAAAGTGTGCAAGGAAATTCAGGTCAAATGAACTCCAACGACCTCGATGTGAGTGTTTCTGAAAGCATGGACTAAGTTTTTCTTTGTCTAAGTGTGATGATGTGTGTGTTCCTTACTTCTATTCCTTTTATTTATGTCTATAATTTACTTTTGATGTGTTCCGTTCATTAACCTGAAGTAATATTGTTTACATGTAGTCTTCTGACTTGACCCTCCTTGAGAGTCTTGATGCTGGAGAGTGGCTAAATTCACTGGCAGACGACATAATTCCTCCCGAAGAAATCCTCTCCAGCTTTCTGAATATTCCTGACCCTTGAAGGCACCAGTGACTTCCATTTTGTTCATCTCCCTCACATCCATTCTTCCTCACATTCTTCCTCTTGAACCATTTCCATATTATGTAATGAACTTAAATCTCTTTTCTGCAGTAAGATCTGTCTAGTACTTATTTCTGTGTTGGCAGTACCAATTTATCTGTACCTTCCTAATTATACAGGCATCATTGCTAAACTCCGTGGAAACTGATCCTGAAGTACATACATATGCTGTTCTTCATCTTATTTCTGTGTTATTGTTTATCTAGGTTGCACCATATTATATCCATAAACATAGGTCATATTATTATTATTATTATTATTATTATCATCCTTATTTTGATTTTTCTTTCTGTATTAATTCTACCCACTCACTTTTTCCTTGCATGCATGCACATCCATACACACAAAGTGATTCATGCTTGATAAACTGTTAATACATTTGAATTGTGATTGAACTTTTCTATTCTACTTATCTACATTTAATGCAGAATTTATCAGTGAGGCACACGCACGCACACAATCCCATACAATCCCATGAACCAGGAAAAGCTCCATGATAATCTGGCAATCTATCAACACTGTAAAGATTGTACGCATAACCACACCCCAACACTGGAACACTGGCGCAAACATGGTCTGCCATGACATCTATCCAATCTAAGCAGGCTCATCACACCTCTGGGTTACTGTTAGTGTGTGGCTCAACCAGACCCTTTGCTTTCCAAATTGCCAGCAGAGAGGGAAAGTGTCTGGTCTAACTCTGTACTTGGTTTAGTTAGTGTGTATGCCCAAGTGGGTAGAATTAATACAGAAAGAAAATCAAATAAGGATGATAATAATACACACAAATTAAAGTGTGCGGTCATGAACTTTTTGTGTGTGTGTGTGTGTGTGTGTGTGTGTGTGTGTGTGTGTGTGTGTGTGTGTGTGTGTGTGTGTGTGTGTGTGTGTGTGTGTGTGTGTGTGTGTGTGTGTGTGTGTGTGTGTGTGTGTGTGTGTGTGTGTGTGTGGTGTGTGTGTGTGTGTGTGTGTGTGTGTGTGTAAAGTGGAATAATCTCTTTCTGGGGGGAATAAGTGGCAGAAGGATGCCCATGTAAATAATGGTTCTGTGCATGTCAACTAAAGCCTAGTACAGTGTACCAGTCCCTTTCTCGCTAACTACTTGTGGTTCAGAGGGCTATGGGTTTGGCTAGTGAGACTAGTAATCATTTGTGATGGAAGATATTCTAATTTGAGGGGACGCTCGAAAGTTGTTCCTGGCCACACCCAATTATATTAAGCACACCCAGTTGTGGTAGCCACACCCATGTAAATAGTCAAGCCAAATTAATTTCAACAAAATGAAATATTAGTTGATGGCAGTGACATTAATTACCAAAAATGTTCCTCTTTCATCAACTACTATAATTCATTAATTATCATATGTAGTGCTATGTCATCAGTTTTGCTAATACTTGGTATCCACATATTTGTGTATAAAGGCATCCTTCATTTCAAAATTCTTGCATCATTAGCAATGCTTCTGAAGATGAAATTACTTTTCACCTAATCTCTTACTTTTTTTTCCTCGCCTGTGAGGCAGTGAAGAAGCCTGAGAGATTTAATTTGCCAAGCCAACAATGGCTACATTCCGAATAGAAGCATACCCAGAGTGGTCACTTTTAATCACAATGACATCATTATGTAAATGTGGTCTCAATGTAAATTCAGTCTCAATGTCAGTCAGACATATTTTTTTAAAGATTTTATAGTACTTGAAGAAATAAGATGGAGACCTTATGAATTGTTTTAAAAAAAATTAGGTGCATTAATCAGACCAAAAAAGTATTAATTTTCCCTCCAAATTTGATAAAATAATTAATGCCCTTTTATCTGATATAGTTCAGCTCCATCCCACATAGTATATTGTAATAAACATAATGCCATGTCTACTTCCCCCCCCCCCCCCCCCCCCCCAGACATACTTAGTTGTGGAAGTGGTCAGATCCTCCAGCAATGCATTGATGATGGTTCACAGAAATTGGTGGTGTATTGTCCATTAAGCTCAAATCTTTCTTTAATTTTTGATTTAATCATGCTTAGGTGATTGAGATGAGCCTGCTGGGGAATACACCACCAACTTCCTGTGAGCCATCATTGTACTGCTGAAGGGTCTGACCACTTCCACAGTGCAGCAGGTTGAGGTCAGCATGCAAGCATAGTTTAAACACCGAATGTTTGTTTAAAAAAGACACCAAAAAAACAACTTTTTCATTGGAAGCAACATCAGATCAAGCACAAACAAGGACTTCAAAACCAAGTGGTCCTTTCTGGGTACCTCTTCTGGCACAAACCCTTTTTCACTTTAATTTAAAGTAAATTGGGTGTAAGGAATCAATGTGGTTGGGTGGGAGGGTGCTATCTGAAAGAGAAGTATGGTAAATGTGCATCTTGACATGTAATGTATTTGTCCGTATAATTTCTTTTGTCTGTGTTACTTTGTGTGTGCAGGAATACCAAACAAATATACAGTTTCTAATGCAAGATCCTACTAGATACAGCAAATCAATTAACAAATTTTTGACTGATGTGGTTGGTAATGTGAAAAATATTTTAGTTAAAGATACAGCTCACCTGGTTGTAGCAGAGTTACCTACCACCCTTGTCATGCTTGCCAAAAATGTAACCAAAATCATGTTTAAAAATTTCTTCAGAAGAAGCCATAGTGTGTGACAAATGTCAGAGGTAGGTCGCTAGCTGATATGACTTTGACAAGATCTTACACAAGTGGACAGGGACCTTCCACACAATTTATAATCATATTCTTGGAAGTTAAATTTACCTCCTGTGTTGTGTCATGAACAATAGTCATTAAAAAGAATTTTTGTTGTATTTGTGAAAATAAGAAAGTGAGTGTTGTTGTGTTAGGATGCAAAACTGTGGTCGAAATGGACAATGATTCCATTCCCATAGAAGGAGGTGTGTGTAATGTTATTGATGTGGCAAGCAAAATAATGTCTGGAGAAAGTGTGCAGCAATTGGTTTGCATGTACACACCCACAACATACCCACAGAGAATGGAAGTAATATATATATCTTCGATATGTGCAGTGTGCCAAAATGAAGTTAAAAAAAAATTGTAAAAGTTGAACCTGTGATCTGATAAGCACACACAAAAATTATAACTCAAGCTATTTCAAAATTGCTAGATGTGCATTCTCAGCTCTGTTTTTCCTATTAGAGCCTAACTCTCTCAATTGGAAATAGGAAAAAGTTTTCATATTATATACTCTATTCCCCCCACATTCAAACATCAAGCAAACTGAACAAGTTTGCATCTATAAAAAAAATTGCAATTTTTTTTTTAATGATTCAGTAATTTACCACATTTTCTTTGGAAACATGAGCAAGGGCAGATGACCAAAGCATATTAATCGTGAGTGTAACTTCCTGGCCCTTCATTTAGAATGAAAACACTTGCAAGCACAAGATTACTAAGCTCATATGCTCTCAATGGTACATGCAATTTTAAAGAAAAGAAAATTAACTAAACTGAAAAAAACAGTTTCAACTTTATTGTCATCTTTCTCCAAATTTGTCATCTTTTTATGAAAGTCTTGGCATCTTCTAACTCTACCTATCCGGCAACACTGGTCTCATTTCATTGCCAAAAAAAAAAAAAAAAAAAAAATTTTATTATTATTTTTTTTATTTATTTATTTTTTTTAATGTCCCAACTCCACTTTCATCATGTGGGGAATTTCGATTAAAGCAACACTGTTTTACATCAGAATTATGACGATGTCAAAAACATTTTGTTCAAACTTAATCCTGAGCAGGCAAAGTCCAAAAATTCAAAAGGTCATTCAAATTGTTTTTAATAATATCCGAGCTGATATTATGGTGAGTTACTGACATTAACCCAGCTAGAGCAGTGGATCCTTTTCTGAGCTCTACCTGAAATCAAAAATGATAGCTTGAGTTTAGCTTTCTTACTGAAATAGTGCTCCATCATTCCATGCTGCCTTGTACAGTCAGGGTCAGATACAGGATTTGGGAAAAGTGGTTAATATTTTCTTAATAAAAAAAATTGACCACTACCACAATCATTTAGTAACACTTATTTAATTAAGTTAAACATATGTTGGAATCATTCTTCCATATTTTCTACAACCTCTGAGTTAGGAACCACCCCCTGTCAACTAACAGTAAATTGAAATAATAATGGATATATCTTCCAACACTATAATCTTCTTCATTTCTTGGGTGCCTAGCTCCAGAATTGCAACTGCTACAGTATTGTCTCTAAGGAATAAGACAATCCTTCTAAAGAAAGGAAGAGAGAGAGAATAGGCAGCAGCAACAATTCTGAGTTGTAGACATTGGCACACTAAGAAAAAATTATGGAATTGGTATAATAGCTATAATAAGGAAAATTTAAAAAAAATAATAGTATTCAGAAGCCAAGAAATCCTCCCTCTCTGGATCTGCCAGTGTCAATTTATATTCTTATCCTTCAGTTACTTTTTCCTGTTTTTTTATTATTTTTTATTTTTAAAGTTTCTAATTAGATAATAACTAAAGGAACATTGTTTTGGTAGACATGAACCATTTCAATTCTTTTTAGTGCACGCTTGGCTGTCAAAAAAAGTATCATTCTCTACTATGCACTAGGTACATTTAATTTTCTTCAATTTTTTTTGTGTTGCTTTCATATCAACAATTTTAAAAACAGTGTAGTTTACCTCTTTCGCCCTTCACTGTGAGCATATATATATATATATATATATATATATATATATATAATATATATATATATTATAT
>OZ017789.1:3469081-3557744 GCA_963969325.1 Lycopodina hypogea
TTATTCACAAAGGATAAAGAAATATCCAAAGGTCAGTTTAGGCCTCTTTGGTAACTAACATGTTCAATTTATATTATGTAGTAAATAAGGAATATTGCAAAGCTTTGCCACAATTCAGCAAAATGGGCATACAAAGGGTTTCTAGTTGGTCTCTGGACATAATCTTAGTTTTCTACAGGAAAAATATAGATTGATCTTATTTACATCATAACTCCTAAGGTAAGAATCACATTAGAATATTATTGGAAGACATATTTACACTGCATTGTGTGTAGGGTCATTAATAAGTTCTTCTTTTTTTTTTACTATCTGATATATAATGTTTTGTGCTTCTATCATTAGCGAGCCTAACTACTATTTTAGTGGGTGGACCTCCCTGATATTCCCTCAATTTCTCCTTTGATATGAAGAGTGGATACAATTTTTAACTTCCTGAAGAAACCAGAAAAATATACCAGGTGTGGCCTGGGACCACATATGTGGAGAATTTGAAGAAAAATGTATCCAAAACAAAATCAGAGATTGAACCCAAAATATTGATAAATTTGTGCAACCTACCAATTCAGAGTAGTTAGCTAAAACTACATCAATTAATAAGTTCATTTAAGCCATTGGAATAAGAGGAGAGGGGCATTGGGCCTCCTGAATTTGAACAGGGTGGGCCAGGTCCCTTCTCTCTCTCTCTATGCACACACACACACACACACACACACACACACACACACACACACACACACACACACACACACACACACACACACACACACACACACACACACACACACACACACACACACACACACAAGGGAATTAAAGATTTTTACCTAACTATTTTAAAAAGTACCTTTCCTATGGATGAGACTATGAAGACCTCTTACTATAACTCAAGATTTGCTAGACCATTTATTTCTTTGATATATCATCCCAACCACTTCATTGGGCATACAAAAAAGGGGAAAAAAGAAGGAAAGAAGATATAGCCAATCATGCAATAGTTATACTAACAGCTTACTATTTCTTTGGACTAGGTCCATGATCTCTTTATTTGCTTTGCCATGCTAACAAACTAGCGAAGTATATCCCAGACTAATAGATGCAGTGTTAAGTTGAAGCCGCTATTTTGATCATTAATTTGTCTATGCACACAGTTTAAAAACACTTCATTCGTGAGGCAATGATTATCATTAAATAAAATTTTAAAAGGGGGTGTAGTCCCAACGTTCAGATATGCTAACAGCGAGTCTCTCTACTACCACCACCACCACAACTACACTTCCAAATCTTGTTAGTCAAATTCTTTAGATAATTTTGTAACAGCTAAACATAGCATTGTCATAGCTAGCAAACTGTTACTTCTTTATGCATTGACAAGTGAGCCTCTCTGAAGCTCTACCCTGCTGACAGTGAGTCTCTCTCTCTCTGAATCTCTACACTACCAATAGCAGCTTCTACTACTGCTACTGTTACTGAAAGTAAAAATTTCTTTGAAATAAAAATAGTAAGTTGGGATGACATGTCAACAAAAAGTGCAGAAACAAATTCTGAGACAGTGCATGTCACAAAATTTCCCACTTCACCAATTCCACATTCGTATGTAATGTGTACGGTGTGATGCCGAAAGACTGCCACCTCTTCATTTTGCTCCTAGCTAGCTCATGTAAAATAATTATTCTTAGTTTACAGGAATTTCGCAACACAGACTCTCACACTATCATGTAGAATACTAATGTCAGTGGAATCAGTGAAGTATGGAATTTTGTAACATGCACTGTCACAGAATCCTTGTTTCTGCACTTTTTGTTGACATGTTATCCCAACATACCAGTTTTATTTCCAAGAAATGTTTTTACTTTCACTTGTAATAGTAGATTCTATAAAATAAATAAATGAAAAAGGCTGGGAGTAATTTGGAACCAGTTCTGCTGACCTACATGTTTACATAATTGAGGTTTGTAGTAAGTGGGATTGTTTACTCATTTATAGAGATATAACTGAAACCATGAAATTTTAAAGGACAAAAAAAACAACGGGCAGAGTTTTACTCTAATTGTCACCAAAATTCATTATAATTAACTCACAGTCCCCATCACAAAACCCTCAGAAATTGAGGAGTTTGCTGCAAACTAACTGATCTTCACTAAATTTCCTTATGTCCCAGGTGTGACCTCCATAATATCCTGAAAATTTGAGTCCAATAGTCCAAATTATCTGGGTGTAGTTACCAAATAAACAAAGAAACAAACAAATTGGTAATTACAGTAAAGATAATGATTAAGCTCTAATTCAGATCCACTATTTGTATTTATCATACTTTACGAGCTAATGCTATTGGTGTATGCAGTTCTAGCACAGAAAACTAGTACAGCAGACAAATCTATGATGTTCTCTAAACAATATCTTGGAAGGTGGAAGAGGGTCTGAAGTTTGTATGTAAAAACTCCCAATCCTTTCTGGTAAGTCGATAATTATATAAGCAATAGCATATACACTGCTATTTTCTAGGATAATACAAATACATAACATGATTTAGCCACACCAACACCAAATATGTACAATGTGGCTTCATTCAAATAGAGGCAACTTATGGATTAAACCAGCATTGCCTGTTGATTTTTTTTTGAATGGGCAGAATGATTCAGAAGCATTGCGTAATGCTGAAAGGTACTTTGCTAAAACTCGGTTGAATGCAAAACTTGCCCTTATTTCACTGGGTTTGTTTTTTTTTAGAAAGGCCAGAATGATTTTGAAAGATGGTCTAATATTGTGAGGTAAATTGCCAACAATCACCTAACAAAAATAGGCCTTAAACCCAATAGAAGAATATGAATTGAAACACCATAGGAAATTTTGAAATTGAAAAAAAAAATTACAAAAATAACTCAAACCCCATAGAATCAGTTGAAAAATCTCCTGGAATCTCCTGAAATCACTTGTTTTCTAACTATAGCCAAAATCTCATAGAACAATTTTTTCTCCATCTTTTGGAAGGTTATAGAAAAATATTGAGCCTCATTTGTGGATTATTGGGCTCCAAAATGTCCACAGAAATTATTTGGACAGAGATACAGTACCAAATGGCCTCAATAAGAGTGAGGCTTACCCTTTAATTTTTTAGAAAGGCCAGAATATTCTGGAAACATAGTGTAATGCTAAAAGGTAGACAGATGGTCAACAATCTGAGGAGAGCACAGCTTGCCCATTAGAATGTAATGAACAATTGACACTGCAATGCAATTTTTCTATTGAATAGAAAAAATATTTTATAAATATTGCTTACACATGTTCAAGTATTTGAAACATCAGAGCCAACTTTGCTGGTATTTAAAAGAAACTGAAAAACTAGCTAATTCCCCAGACTATATTTAGCTCTACTACAGTATCACTAAACACCACTTTAAACTTTGGTGATAAACTGGATTCTTAGGCCATTTAATATACTATCCTCTCTTTTATGATTTTGGTTCCACCTCCAGCATAAGCTTTAAGTTCAGAAATCCCTATCACTGTTTTTCTTACCCCATCTGCCTTTCCTGGAATGATTTCTGCTCACTCACTTTCCCCTATAATTTTCCTTACCAGTGTATTATTTCAATTGCTGTTCATTTATTATTCATTATAATCAATTCTTTTTGTACACTTTTTTTTATTTAAAAAATTTTTTTTATTTTTTAAGGTAAAGTGTATCTTGGAAGACAAATTAACTTTTGTTAAAATTACTAAAATGAGGATGTGGTAAAGGGTCTCTCAAAATAGTAACTTTTTCCTGGATAGTGTAACTGTTGCTGCTGCTGCTCAGTCCTGCTCCAAATATCTTGGTTCTGAATATAACCACCTTCCTGAAATTTTTGGTGAAGTTTTGCTACTCACATGGAGTGTAGCCCACATGTACTATTATTCTCTCTAAATTTTATATGGCTTTTTTTTTTTTTGCATGAAAATATATTTTGCCTCTTTCAAGGGAAACTATTGCAAGCTATGGAAACCAAACCCAGAAAGCTTACTCAGGAAGTGAAAGAGAAGAGTTGTGCCAATTTTTAGCTTCCTGAGAGATTTGCTTCATAGTAAGCCCCTATTTTGATGTTATTTTTGAGGGGGGGGGGGGGGGGGGGGGGGGGGGGTATGAAAAATTGTGTACCAATATAGTGTCAAATTTTTGTGTACAAATTTTTGAGTACAAATTATTGTATGCAAATTTAGTGTTCAAATTTTTGTGTACAAATTTTTGTGTATAAATTTTGACCCTTCATGAGACTATAATGGAATGAATAATAAAGTTAAAAAAAGTTGGTGCCCATTTTTCAAAATATTACTCTTATTTGCTGTATGTTTTAATTAAAGGTCAATTCTTAACTCTCCGAATTCTAACTCTGACATTCTGCTATAGCAACATATTCATTGAGGACAAAGACTCCTCACCCCATGGAAATGCCCATGCATTTATGTTGATTTGCTCTTTATTGTCACATGGACATATGGTTTGATTGGTTAAATATTGCAAGCACAAGTAAAATATTTCTGTTTGTTGGACAACCTGTGGCATGATTATTGCAAGTGATACTGCAATGGGGCTCTGGAATATCTAAAAAGGTCCACAAATTTTTTTATTATCCAAAGCACATGACACTAGTTTGGTATAGAAGGTCCATTTGTCATGGGACAACAAACGGTAGTGATTCATGCCTACCTCATTCTCTTGAAGATGCATATCCTATCACACTTGAAAACAATAAGGGAATACTGAAGCATATATCCATGAAATTTTGTATTGCTTAGGTGAAGTAAAGAAATATTTTACTTTACAATATTCCATGAGAGTAGGATAGGATCTCAAAAGATCAATGTTTAGATCTCCAATATCTACTCCCTCCACTACCAAGAAGAGTGATTAAGGAATTTTTCCACACCAATAGCTATACACACAACACACACACACTCATGACACATGAATGCATGCAGACACACAAGCTATAAATGTACACTTTCAATACTAGATGGATAAAAAAACAATAACCCAATTTACCACTTATTAGTTCATTTCAAATGGCTATGTTGTGTGTGTTGTGCATTAGTGTGTGCATGCTTTCATTTATGTGTGCTTGCATGCATGTGTGTTCATGTATTTATGTGTGCGTTCTCTAGAATGTGTGTATGTAGTGTTATAAGAGATGTCCATAGTGCTAGTTACAAAAAGAGGTATACACATTTCATATATATATATATATATATATATATATTAACTTGAAAGAAACACTGACGTGTGATTGGCTGAAGCAGCTGATTGAGTTTTGGAGAGTAAAATTTGCTGAAGGGCAGGAAAGACTTGAAGGAGTGTCCCAGCACTATCAGAGATGTTCTCTTTATTATGGACAAGTATAGGTTCCTGTGAATTAGTCCTATAAACTTGGGGGGGGGGGGGGGGGGGGGTGGGGAGAAAGGGAGGAGTAGGAGATGGAAGTGGAGAAAAAGGAGTAGAGCGAGGAAGAAATGTGCATAATAAAACAAACATGATAGAACTTCCCAAATATTGTGAACATGTAATAGTTATGCTTCTAATAATATGACAGTAATAAATTCTTTAAATATGCCTATATTTATTCTAGAAAGAACAATCAGAAACATTATGATAGACTATTTCCATGGTAATAGCATAGATTTTTACTTTAAAATATAACAAATTAAACAAGACTGGAAATTTCCTGCCTAAAATTCACTTACTTATGATTCAATATTCTAACTTAATGGAGGGGGGGGGGGGGGAAGTGTAATGTGATTTTTAAAAAAACAACAAAACCATGACCAGGAGATTAAGCAGGGATATTTAGCATTTGTAGTTGGAGGAAGTTTCATAATAAGAACAAAATCAAGAACATATGAACATAAGTACCAAGAAAGTAACATTTAGATTCCAAGGACTTGTTAAAGTTTGAAGGTAAAAATTATTTAAACAAGACTGGAAATTTCCAGCCAAAAACCAGCTCACTTATGATTTAATGTTTTGACTTCCAAATCCACTGAATTTCCATGGGAAAAAAGAAAAGAGAGGAGAAAAAAACCAAACCAAAAAAAAAACTACCATCCATGACCAGTAATTGAACAGGAGATTTTAGCACTGATGTTCCTGAGGAAGGTTGCAAAGAAAAACAACATCAACCAAAAAAAAAAGTTACATTTTAGACTCCTCCAAATCAAGTTCTCCCCCACCCCAGTAAAAAAAAAAAACACAAAAGGAAAAGTCACAGTCCACTTCTTCCCAACCCATCTACTAGACCAAAACAACCCCAACCCAACCAAACACAAACACACAAAGCTATTGACCCTTTCACCTAATTTTTAAAAATATTTAATTAACCAGTATTTATTATTATTCAGCTTCTACTTCCTGATTTGAGTATTATCACTTGCCATGCAAATCATCATATTTTAATGGAGAATACACCACCAATTACTGTGAACCATCAGTGCACTGCTGGAGGGTCTAGCCACTTCCACAACTAAGTATGCCTAGGGGGAAAGTAGACATGGCATTATGTTCATTACAATATACTATAAAATATTGGAAAGAAGAATTACTACTTTTTGTCTTGATTACTCATCCTACCTTTTAAAAAAAATTTTTTTTATAGGTTTCCATATAGTTTTTCTTTCTCCAGGTACTATGAAATCTAAAAATATGTCTGTGCTGACATTGAGACCACATTTACCTTTACGTAATGGTGTCATTATACTTAAATGTGACTACTCTGATATACTCAATTTGAAATATGGCTATTGTTGGCATGGCAAATAAATCTCTCAGGCTTCATCACTGTCTCCCAGTCCAAAAAAGGTAAGAGATTAGATGAAAAGTAGATTTCATCTTCAGAACCATTGTTAATATGGCAAGTATTTTTAAACTGAAGGATGCCTTTATACACAAATATGTGGATACCAAATATGTGGGTGGGTGGGCTGGTGCATGTGCATGCATGCATGTGTACATGTGTGTGTCCGCATGCATGCGTGCTTCATTGAATAATTTTGCAATAAATGTGAATGAGTACAATAGAAAAGTTCAATCAAAATTCAAATGTATTAACAGTTAATCAAGCATGAATCACTTTGTGTGTATGGATGTGCATGTGTAAAAGAGAAAAGTTCAATCAAAATTCAAGTGTATTAACAGTTAATCAAGCATGAATCACTTTGTGTGTATGGATGTGCATGCATACAATGAAAAAGTGAGTGGGTAGAATTAATACAGAAAAAAATCAAATTAAGGAAGATAATAATAATATAACCTATGTTTGTGGATACAATATGGTGCAACCTAGATAAACAATAATACAGTAATAAGATGAAAATCAGCATTACGTATATACTTCAGGATCAGTTTCCACAGAGTTTAGCAATGATACCTGTATAATTAGGAAGGAACAGATAAATTGGTACTACCAATAGAGAAATAAGTACTAGCCAGATGTTACTGCAGAAAAAAGAATTAAGTTCATTACATAATATGGAAATGGTTAAAGAAGAAGGATGTGAGAAAGAATATGTGTGAGGGAGATGAACAAAATAGAACAGAGTGGTACCTTCAAGGGTCAGGAATATTCATAAGGTTGGAGAGGATATCTTCGGGACTAATAATGTCATCTTCAGGAGTAATAGTTCCATCTACCAGTGAATTCAGCCACTTTCCAGCATCGAGACTCTCAAAGAGGGTCAAATTAGAAAACTATATGCGAACAATATTACTTTAGGTTAGTGAACGGAACACATTACAAGTAAATTTTGAGACAAATGTTAATGGAATAGAAATAAGGGACATACATATCATTACACTTAGACAAAGAAAAACTTGGTCCATGCTTTCAGAAACACTCACATCGAGGTTGTTAGAATTCATTTGACTTGCATTTCCCTGCACACTTTCAAGAGGTTGGTCTGTGCCAGGAGGCTTGGAGGCAGTATCCTCACCATCAGCACTTCCGGGTTGACCCTCACTCAATAACAATGACTGATCTGGCTCCTGAACAGACTTCTGTTCTGGCTTGTCATCAGCCAGGGCATCATTCACCTTTTGCTGTTGTTCTTCGACTGGAGTTTGTGCAACGCTAAAAAGCTGGTCCAAGGAATCAGCAAGATGGTTGGCATAGGTAACAGACTGTACTGGGTGGACATAGTTTATGCCATAGGGCATAGTGTCAGCAGAAGTGTGCAATACCTACAAGCATGAAGAGGACACACTAGGAATATAGATGTATAAAGCTATAAACTTATGCTGAGATGTATCTAAACAAGTCATGATGAATAAAAATTGTTATAAGTCAATTAAAGTTTGGTTCTATTATGTTTATATGTCAGGGAATGATCATGCCTAAGGTAAATATGCTTTACTGTATTTCACAGGCTTTAGGCATGCCATAGGTTGGGATGTCTTTACAAACAACAAAATGACAGTGGGCTAAATTCATTATTGGACTGAGAGGACAGTTCATTAAAACTATTAATTGCAACAAAGCATGTAAAAACTTATATGTGAATGACAATAATTGAAAATTGATTAAATACAGAGAATTAGAACAATAAATTTGCTATATGTAAATAGTAATGATGTGTTCACAATTGTGTCCAAGTACATATGTTGCACATTCAATTACTCTATCTAAAAAATTAGGAACTGATATAGACATGAGGTTGAGGATTAAATAGAATGCAAGTATATATTTGAAAATTTCTTTAAGATGTACCTGAATTGCTGAGGGAGAGCAATAGTTGGCTGTGCCCACTGGTGTGGATCCTGCTGTCTCTTTTGTGGCATTTTCTGAGGAACCACCATCCATGGTAGGCAGTCCAGAGAAGGTTGAAGTGCTAGTATCACTGGATTGGTCCTGCTTTATCCTTTTTTTGGGAGGAATTTTACCTACAATCAAAGGTTAATTAAGGGAGAACTATCAAATTCATACATATCCATGCTTGAACACAAACATACATGCTTAATACTCATGCACAAACAAACAGAAAACTTTTACATATATATATACATACACACACTCTAAGTAATTACCTTCCACATGTTTTTCATAAAGAGATTTCATGATAGGAGACCAGTAGATGGAAGGGTTGATGATAATATCTTCTACATCCATGGCATAACTGATATACACACATAGACAAACACAAGCATATACAGCAGTGAAAAAGTATTAGTCTTACTGTGATGTAGAGCATCCAGCAAGCAAGGTAATTGGGATTTTAAAAAATACATATTAGTTGTGCTCTGCAAATAGTGGCAGTATGATTGAATGAAGGCAGATATCAAACTCACTCATTGACATGTTTCAGGATTCCCATGGTATACTGGTCCACCTCCAGTTTTTCTATCGGTGCCATGATGTTGCAAATAGGGCACTTCCAACTGTTTCTCTCACAGTTGAACTGCAAGTACGCCTCCAGATCAAAACACTGCATATACCAAGGCTCACCATGAATAGGTGGAGAGAAAGGGAGAGAGGGAAAGAGCAAGGGAGGATATGAGAGAGATTGATGAAGGACAAGTGAGGGAAAGTAAAGCATGAGAAAACAGAGATCATAATAACAGTGTGAAAGATTCCATAGCAACAACAATATCTTGATCATTAAAAACTGGTATCTTGCAGTTGCTGAAACTTAAGTGATCATGCCTACACAGAAAAGGCAATATCAGGCCGATAAATTAATATATCTACAAGGATGTCCAAACATGGCTTCACATATGGGAGATGACATTCTATATCGAACTTTTTAAAAGTTAAGGATAAAAATGAGGATCCCAGTGGTTGGTGTTAGCCAATACTAGTGTCCAAGTTGCAAATATGTGTGCTATTATTTTATAATCCCATATGAATTCAGAGATATAACCACTCCCCCGACAAAAAAAAAAGCAGAAAAAAACAACAACAAAACAATTGAAGGAGAGAGCTCATGAACAAAATTGATTTAATATTATATGAATGACATAAAAATTCAATCAGTGGAGAAGTGTGAACTCTTTTTTAAAATTATGTCACACAGTGAATTATCATCAGAATTGTCAAACTATGGATTACAAATCTTCCATATGGGCTAAAAAATCTTTAACCAGAGTGAGTGGAGGTAGGATCTAAATTATTGATTTCCTTGCATTAAATCAAAGATATTAATAGTTTATTGTTTTACTGTAGTCAGGTAGAAGGATAAAGATTGAGCCAGTAAAATATACCCATCCCAGAAGTATCATATCTTTATATCTTTCAAATTTGCAAATATTTTAGCCCTAATGAAACTCCATAATGTTCAACAAATCCTTGAAGCAGACACACACATTAAACCATGATATACCTGAAGTAAACCAGTTATACCTACTAAAAATATCCTCCCGTAACGTTGCACTCTCATGAGAGATGATCCCTCCCCACTTTAAGACACATCATCCCATGAGACATGTCCTCTTACATATCCCTTAAGAAATGCCATGCAGTAGGACATGTCCACTGGTAAGACATGTCCTCCTATATCCCATAAGATATGCCTTCCCATAAGACAAATCTTCCAGTAAGACATATCCTCCAGAAGGACAAGCCCTCCTGTAAGAAATGTTCTCTTATTAAACATTTGCTTGCATGTCCTCCCACATCCTGTAATACATGTCCTCCCAAATGCCATATCTACTGTAACATGTCTTCATCTAAAACATGTTCTCCCATGAGACATTTTCTCTTCTAAGAAAGTTTCTCATGTGAGATATGTCCACCTGTTGGGATATCCACCCATAAAACATGCTTTTCTTAAAAGATATCCTTATGTAAGATATGTTTCCCTGAAAGACATGTCTTCCTATAAGACATGTCCTCATGTATGACATGCCCAACTGCAAGACATGTCCTCCTGTGGGACATATCTTCCAATACCACATGTCTTTTAATAAGATATTTTCTTATATAACACATGTCTTCACATAAAGCAAGTTCTCCTATGGAAATTCGTCCAGTAAGAAAGTCTAACAGTAAAACATATACTCCTTCATGACAAGTCTCCCACAAGACATGCCCTCCTTAAGTCATATCTCCCTGTAAGACAATTTTGTGACACATAGCCCATTGAAAGTGGGATTACATGCCACGAGGCCAAACAATGCTGACATGCTAGTAATGCTAATATGCATAATTATGATATCAATAATAGTCAGTCGCTGAAACTGCACCCACCTGTATGTGCTTGCATTCTTCTCCTCGGGCAGGGGTGATAATTTTCCTGCTGTTAATCGGGCACTTAAGAGAGATCTTAATATAGGTATGCAGCTGCTTTTCTTCAGCAGTGAACAATTCTTTGACTGCAAATGATTCATACAGAGCAGATAGTATATAGATAGGACACAGCTGGAATTGATTAAATTATTACATCAAATCACAGTACTAAGCAGTAACACCCATATGTAGTCCAAATGTTAGAGATACAAATATTCCACTTAAATTTCTGCAATTGGAATTGACAATGGGAGTCACCTGAGGTATCAAGAGCTATTTTCTATTTTTCCTACAGCAATTCAACCTTTTATTATTTGTTAAGCATCCAACACGTTCCTCAAGTGCTCACACAAATTTTATCATAATTCAGTTTTCTGAAACCTAGACTTTATATTAGAGAGTAGACAGACACACACTAATTGTGAACACACTAGGTGAATAAGAAAACATGCTTTTGCTAACTTAAGCTATCAGTTAAAAAGAAAAAGAAAAAAGAAGCTCTCTATCTGGCTTGTAAAAATGATACATGGTTTGTAAATAAGGGAAAAAGCCTACAACACTTGCTGTTCCCAAGTGTCCTGTAAGAAATTAAAATGCTGAAACACTCAAACACACACACATGCAAGTATGCACACACGAACATACACATGCATGCACATATGTACAAACGCATGCACACCAAAAGTGAAAACAAATCAAACACATCTCTATGCAGCTAGTAAAAAATTATAATATATCATATCATACTAATTTAGATAATGTTATGCAGGGTGTAAAATTTGCAGGTCTCACATTTTTTCAAGCTTTTCTCATTTGGTAAGAGCCTGTTCCTGACAAGACCTTGCAGAACAGAGACAATTAATGGCTGATGGATTGCACGAATTTTAAACATCAGTGCCTGAGGAGTAAAACAGGAAGGAGAAGGGAGGGGAGAGGGGTGTGTGGATGTGAATATTCCATTAAAAACCATAAATGACCATTTCCTTAAACCTATTATGATTTGTGAAATTAAAAAAAAAAATTATGTTCAATTTAACTGTACAAGCGCACATGAATTCAAAGGTATGCATCCAACTCCCCAGTAAAATTTTCACTTGGTTCCATCACCATTATAAAATACTGCCACCTATACAAGACAAGTCCTAATCTCAGTTACCAATGGAGACAATTAGACACAGAGATAAACACACACATACACACACATACACACACACAATAAAACTAGTAAAGGGTCAAAAAGGTGATGTAATAAAGCTACATAAGAAGAAACCTAAAGAATCACCTGCGGTCTATTTCCCTGGTAGTTGTTGGAAACTTGGTCTGCTATATTGACTGTCACACAGTTTTGTCCCAAAAAGCAGTACTTCTTTATGCACAGAGGCTTCTGGTATCTATTCTCCCCCTGTAGAGGGTTGAGTGAGATGAGTTAAACAGACATTTTGATGATATGAAGGAGAGAGTGAGTAAGAGGAGAAGTAGCTCACACTGCCCAGAGAGACATGGTGTTGGTTAACGGCAACTGTGCATTCCAGTGGCCACTCCATTTGTCTCATGCTGTCCACCTCCTTGAAGCAAATCAGCTCAAGCTCAAATTCTGGCCTATCATACAATGAAGTAATATCAATATTTTACCATCTCTGCACTCAAAGCAATAAGCAACAACACAGATTCTAATGGCATTGAATTAGTGACTGAACACACACAAGGCATGATTATCCTTATATTCTGTTTCCACATATGCTTGGATACATACTTCAACAACCATATTCATTAGGCAGCCATTTAGTTTCTTTTTTCAACACATTTACAAACATCTTGGTGCTGAAGGTAAATAATGGCAAACTGCTGACACAAGATGTACACAGTGAATGAAAAGGACAGCTATAAGAACCACTGCTATTAAAATGGCTTTTTAAGCATTAGCTTAAAAAAAAATCAGAAGTAATTTAAGTAATATTTTAGGCTAATTCATTGGTTTCTTAATCAGCAAAATATTCAAACATGCTATATACTAGGACATGCGGATGAAGACAAACTCAACTAAGACAATTACATTTAATTAGGAAATAGAATGTTGTTTTGCTTCTATTTTATTCTACAAAGATACTCTAAATTTTCATGAAAATATAAAAAATAAGTGTTCCTGTAATTTGCATTATATTGGTCACCTTGCCATTACACTCTTGCAGAATTGTTCCTTAAGCATGAATGGCAATTGCAGAGTTTTCTTGCCATCACTCATCTTGTAGGATGCCATAAAAAAAGTGCTGTCTTTCATTGAAAAAATCAAACGAAGTTGGTCTATTGAAACCAGAAAACATTATTACCATCATTTGAGCTAATATATTGTTGGATTGCTCACTAATATGTCACTCACTGCTTTTGCTTGAAGGTTGCGTGGGTTGATATTGTCCCCCTGTGCATGCACCAAACCCTTGATCATACATGGTTATTTGTCCAAGATTGGGCATCTCATTGCTGTGATTGGTTGGAGTGCCGAGATAAGAGTATGGTGGGGGTGACTTGTAATTACACCCCAAATTGGGGTAGTCAATGCATTGCTGAATAAAAATGTAATAAAGATATACTTCATTAAAATTAGCATTAATAGTAATAGTAATATTAGTAGTGATAGAAGAAGAAAAAGGATGAAAAATACAAAGAAAGTGAAAATAATAAAGAAAAATTTAACAAAAATTTAATATATCTTACACAGCCTAATTGTAAGGTAGATTAACGTACAGATGGTTGTCCTATTTGAGGTCCATGCATGTTTCCCATATTGCTACAGTACGCTGAATCCATAGGTGTGCTCAAACTGACATAAGGAGGAGGTTTCCATTCAGTTGGCATGGAAGGCATTGGATTTACAGGACTCAGAGCAGGCATCGGATGTTGAGCGTACATTTGGTTAGGATACTGGAACAGTTAAAAGTAAATATTCATAATAAATGTGAATCATTTAGTATAATCTGTTAGTTACAGCAGATGTCTGTATATCTGTGATGCACAGTAACAATTGAATACAATGTATAATGATGATTAGTTAGGCTTAGAATGTTCTTAAAGTTTATGACATTCCTTTACAACAAGGTAAACAAAATGAAAGTGGGTAAAGGAGGAGGGGAGGGATGTGACATTGAGATATAAATTAAATAAGTTAGATAATGACAATTATGGATAATTCGGCAAGTTGATTAACCTCAACAATAGAAAGATTAGGCTGTAGACAAGTATCTTGTATTAAAAGATTCTAAGTAGACCAAAAAACCACAGAAACATAAAAAGCTGCAGACCACTGAAAGGGAAGGGGAGAGGATGGAGAGTAAATAGAAAGGAAGCCAGAAAGAAGAAACAAAATGAGTATATTACAGACACCACTCTTTAAATGTCTCATGGCATGCCAAACAGAGCATATCTAATGGAGATATACCTGAAAATGTTGTGTATTTGCAGGAGATGCCTGCAAAAAGTACCCCTGAGGCTGCCAGTGAGTGCCTTGAGCGTAAGTGCCTTGAGTGTTATTCTCATTCCATCCATGGCCCACCATAAATCCTCCAGAGTTTTGGGGTACACCTTGAAGCCGTGGCATCATCGCGGACACCTGCGGTGCAGGATGTGATAACCTTTTCTGTTGTAGCATGTTTATAGCAGAAACAACAGGACTCTTATACAGCACTTGCACCTGAAGTTGCATCAGCAGGGAAGGGGGGAGAGAGAGATAAAAGTAATGGAAACACTTCCAAATGGAAAATAACAACAAACATTAGGTCTATTAATCCTCATCTATAATACTGGTGTGATTTGGGAGGGAAATTGGCAGTTGCCACGTGGAAGATAGTTGGGGAAGTAGCTGGTCTAGAAATCTACCAGGAATGGAATGCATCATTCCAGTTCAATATAATTACATGTATTGAACATTTGGTTTTTATTTCAAATTAAGATGACTCAGCATGACATAGCCATGATCTACTCTTACCGGCACTGTTCTCGCACAACAATTACTATAGAAATGCAAGACAAACTCACACTGGTTTGCCTAGCCTTGATACACATGATATATTTTTTAATAGATTTTTTTCCAATAATTAAGAAAGAAATGTGCAGCTCATTCATTCACTAGGTCAGTGATGTTGCACACAAGGCTTGCACTAAAATAGAGCTGCATACACCCCAAGTTTGCTAAAAAAAAAAAAAAAAAAAAAAAAAAAAAAAAAAAAAAAAAAACCTGCAATTGAAATGTAGTTCCATAGTGCACATAATCTAAGTGGCATCAAATTTTCATGCAACATAAGAAACCACTGAAATATAAGGTAATTGTGTGTTATGAGTCAATGTTATGCTGGAAACCACCAAAATGTTCGATAATTTGAGTCTTGGAATTCTTCCTGCACTCCAGCCTAAGTAGCTAGCATTGCTTTCATCAAAACTTTGAACATGGGCCAATTAGCTATCTATGAACATACCAATCGACAACATGGCAGGTAGGTAGCTAGTTAATAATAATTAAAACTAATAGCTTCTTAGGTATAGCTAATAGAGATAGCAAACAAGCTCCTACAAAGCAATAAATAAACTACAGCAAGCTAGCTATAAACTCAAATCCCCTGCACTTCCTTGCTCTGTTTAAGCTCCATCTCTTGTTGCATTTTTTCTAAGTAACTTGCTAGCGATAAAAATAAAAAAAATGCAATTGTACTATCTAATAGAGAAAAATTAAGGAGGCATTGAATCATGTTCTTCAATTTTGTCTTTGGATTAAAACCAAGAAAATTATTAATTTAGGCCATCTTGGTATACACTAGCCATAGATTCCAAGCCTATGTTTGCTCCCACCTAGCTAACAAAAAGGATGCCAATAAGGTTTGATTCAATAGAATTCACTTGCACATAAGTACAATGCTGAGTATTAGTTTCTATAAATTACTAACCTAATCCAGATGATTATCCTGACCACACGGAGTAGCTGCAGTCTCACCAGCTCTACGTCAACTTCCGAATTTGTACAATGAAATAGCCTGCAGCAATGAGATAGCTTGCAGCAATGAGGTAGACTGCCGCAAGGAGATAGCCTGCCGCAATGAGATAGCCTGCCGCAATGAGATAGCCTGCCGCAATGAGATAGCTTGCAGCAATTAAATAGCCTGTAGCAAAGCAATGAATAAGCCTGCAGAAGTGAACAAGGAAACGGTGAACCTAATTAAAAAAAACCACTTCACTCTACTCATCAGAGAGCACAGAAAACCACCAACTCCAACTAGCCAATACGTTTATTTCATCAGCAACCCCAAGTACCTCACTAAATGAGACATACAGGTAAGTCCACTTAAACTTATCACACAAAAAATTAACAGCATACATTTTTCAGTGTCATTTGGAATACTAAGTATTTGCTATTAATAAGTCACCTGCAACTAGTTATTGAAGCTTTGGATTGATAGTAAAATTAAGCCATGCTGTGGTTGTTGAAATGGTTTATAGGGTGCATTGTCTATTATCAATCATGTGATGTCTTCTCTCATCTCGGTATTCTGCTTTAACTGACTCTGATCATTAGTCTGCATGGGTAGTTGATAAGGAGATGGCATGTGCTGGGCAAAAGTCTTTATTTTTCCATTGTTTCATTGGCACATGCTTAAAACACTGAGAGGATAAAAAAATCTCATATTTTAATTACTGCATGAGTACTGTAGGATATTGAACTGCCTAACAAAATTCTATGGAATAAAGTTGGATGGTGGATGTGAACACAACTACTCACATATGTCCCTTCAGTAAACATGCATGTAAACACTTCATACATGCATGGCAAATAGAGCATTGGAGTATAAACAGATGGGACAAATGTATCCCCCCTCAAATATTCTTATGCAACGTAAAAATTATTGCATGCTAATACATTTTCTTAAGGGCAGCACCATTAGCTTTAATCAAGAAAAAAAATTGCTTTAGAATTCATTCTGACAGGAAAATTGTTTATATTGAAAATACTGATATGTATTTTCATAACCTTGTTGAATTACATAGATATTTATAATTAATTTTCATAGTAGTCTTATTATATACCTAGATATATGTTGTATATCTATCTATCTATCTATCTATCTATCTGTCTATCTATCTATCTATCTATCTATCTATCTATCTATCTATCCATCCATCCATCCATCCCTCTCTCTCTCTCTGTCTATCTATATCTACACATTAAAGTGGAAATAATCTGTTTGCCTGTCAGCATGTCCTAGATTCATGCTTGAATGGTAGAAGTTAGACCACGAACCCATTATATTTAGAATTGGTGTCACCAGAGGAACATTTTAAGGCTGTCTATATATATATATATATATATATATATATATATATACTTTTTTTTTTCTTGGTTTTGTTTTGTTTTGTTTTGTTTTGTTTTGTTTTGTTTTGTTTTGTTTTGTTTTGTTTTGTTTTGTTTTGTTTTGTTTTGTTCTGTTTTGTTTTTTTTTGTTTTTTTTTGCATTGGCTTAACTCTTAGTAATTTGATGAGGCATGCTCATTTCAGTTACAGCAACTGCATGATGCTGTATTCTCTGTCCCCCCCTCTCCCCTCTCTCTCCCCACCTGCTCATGTGGCGCATCTTGGCCCAGATAGAAAACCCGGAGGTGGATTAGTATATCTTCATGCAAATGAATAAGTGGATTTGATGTCTGACCTTACTTAGTCTTCCTTAACCATTTATGAAGTACATGTAATGTGTTTTCCCCTTAATTTCTAATTCCCTTACAAGCTTATGGACAGATAAGAATTATGCATGCTTTGCTTTCCCGTCAGTCAATAAACAACTCTTTTTTCAAACTTGCAACAATATTACCAGTTCCTTTTCTCTGTTTTGTGTGTGCGTGTGTGAATACGTGTAAATTTGTGTGTAAGTATGTGTGTGTGTGTTGTGTCGAGCAAAATTAATTTCACTATATGAATTATTATTTGATGGCAGATGGCATTGGTACCAAAAGGTTACTCTTCCTTTAATTAATTGGTATAATTCATTAATCATATGTATGATATGTCATCAGTTTTGTTATTGTATCTTCATATTTGTCTATAAAAGTATCCTTCATTACAAAATACTTGCATAATTAACAATGCTTCCAAAGATGAAATTTACTATTCATCTTATCTCTCCCTTTGTTTTGTCTGGGAGTAACCAAGAAGCCAAAGAAATTTCTATTTTTATGCAGGCAATAGCTATTTTTCAGATTGAGTATACCCAGAGTGGTCACATTTAACTACAATGACACCTTACATAAATGTGATTTCAATGTTAGTTAGATATCTTTTTTTTTTTTTTTTAGTTTTTGTAGTACTTGAAATAGAGTGGGTGAACTCATGAAAAGTTTTGAAAAAATTGGTGTAATCATCAAAAAAAAAATGTTAATTTTCTCTTCCTATATTTGGTAAAATAATCGATGTTCCTTTATCTGATAAAGTTCAGCTCCATCCCACGTAATATATTTTAGTGAACATAATGTCATTCCTATTTATTTATTTTTTTTTAGTAATTATTATTATTTTTTTATCTTATTTTTTAGCTCCACCTTGAATGGAGTGCTGATCTGTTTCCATTACACAACAGTTTTGTTATATATATATATATATATATATATATATATATATATATATATATATATATATATATATATATATGTATATATATATATATAAATATATATAATTGTATTAGTCCATAATCTTATACATGGAGGGGATGTCTGGTATGTAGATACACATCTATCTGTCTATCGATCAGTCTGTTAGTTTTTAACATCTGCCTGGCCAAGCCTATGGACAAATATCTCTTAAACTTGGCATTCATTGATTTGGCTTAACTAAAGAAAAGGGCAAATAAATTCGTAAAATCGTAACCATGTGATGAAAAAAGAATTTGAATTTTCCCCCATCAAAATAACACCTAAATTAACCAGAAAACTAACCACAGAAAGGACCACAAGGTTATTTGAGTTCTGCTTTGTGCTTATTCTGGTGTGGTTACCACTGATTAAGTAAATTATAAAAAAAACAAACAAAACATTCCTTTATACTTGCACATTGGTCTCCACTTGGTAAAAGTCTTTTGGTGCTCCCTTGATTAGATCCTTCAGCAGTGCACTTATGACTTACAGGAAGTTGGTGGTGTATTCTCCATCATGCACAAAATCTCTCTGATGTCTGTGTGTGTTGGTGTGCCTCTGTGTGTGTACTAGCTGGCTAGACTATTGCAACACAAAGATACTTATCTATAGTCAATGGCTATTGTTGAGAATAATTAACTTTCTTAGTGCCTCCTGCTACTTTTGCAGCTGCTTCGGTTTCTGTGTTTGTACTGACTGTTTAGAACCTTGCAGGACAGAAACACTCATCTAGAGTCTAGTCTATTATAGATGTTGATTAACTGGCCTGACTTCCATAATCCATTTATGCATATCTCTCTTTTTCTTGGAAAGTTGTCATATAGATAGAAACAAGTCAGCATGCTTCAATTTCTTTTGTAGTAAACAACTGCTGCTCCACAGTTACCACATCGTAACCATTGCCACTATTCATTTGCTCCTTTTCCTTCTCGGCAAACCATGCATGGCATTTCTTCCTTATATGATATGTTTGTAGTTCATTTATGCAAACATCCAGGAGTTACACTTTGTCAGAGCAGTTACTTGGAACATAGTTCCTCAGGTGTATAGTTAAATAGTTTTACACTGACTGTTTTACTCATGGTAACATTATCTGATGCTGCATGACCTTAGTTAAATGTACTACAATCTATGATATTGGGCATGCCCAGATTATTGTAAAACATACCAGCAGTCATTTTCAAACAGTAGAAATACTATTTGCTAGTATTGTTCATTTTACTCCAACATTCGCTGTCAGTCTCAATTATTTAGAGATACTGCAGCAACTAACATGTTTAGTTTTGCTTAATGTAAGGCTAACAGCATTTACCCGGCGTTGCCCGGCCAATATTAACAGGAAACATTATAGATGTCACTCAAATTTCAGCTTGGTTGGTCCTTTGATTGGCTTTTTGCAGCCAAAACAACTTCCTGTTGTGTGGCTAAGACCAAACCACATGTATTGACACACCCACATATGATTAATAATACTTACCCGATTACTCGGACACCATATGCCAAATTTCAGCCTGATTGGTCCATAAATGAGTTTTTGGAAAGCATTATGACGTCCTATGGGTGTAACAGTGACCAGACAAAACCACACCCATTGATACATACACGTGATTGAAGTTTCATTCCAAATATCACTCAGGTTGGTCGTTTCATTAGCTTTTAATAGCCAAAATAACTTCCAGTGGGTGTGGTTATGGTTAAACTACACACACATAGTTAATAATGCTTTCCTTGGTACTTGGAGAACACATGCCAAATTTTTACCTGATTGGTCTTTCATTACCTTTTTTCAGCCAAAATAACTTCATGTGGGTGTGGTTATGGAGAAACCACACCCACTACCATGTCCACATGTGTATAAATCACTCACCTGTGTTCTTGGAGAGCACATGCCAAATTTCGGCCTTTATGGTCTAATTATTAGGCTGTGATGACATGACACGCATACATACAAACATACATACATACTATCGAACCAAAATATATATTAAGGAATGTTTGTGAATATGACTCCTCAGTTCCAAGAATTATTCAATAGTTCTCTCTTTGGCACTTTTTCACTCTACACATGAATGGGAAGAGATATAATCAGGAGGGATCC
This sequence comes from Lycopodina hypogea, assembly GCA_963969325.1. Lineage (NCBI taxonomy): Eukaryota > Metazoa > Porifera > Demospongiae > Poecilosclerida > Cladorhizidae > Lycopodina > Lycopodina hypogea. Next base: position 3,490,085 of record OZ017789.1, read on the forward strand.
CATCCATGTTACTTCCAAAGTCAAGTTGTGTATGCATACCATGCTTTAAGTCTGTCGCTCCAAGGGTTTATCTCTACCATTTTTTGCCTTTTTTGAGCCTGACGTGAAAACAGAAATGTGTGGGGTCATACACATATACTTAAAACATATCCTAGAGTTTATTGATTTAAAATATATATGGATTTATGTATTTTTACTGAAATATAATTTTGGCATTTTTAGCCTTACACTGGGAAAGGAGGTGTGGCCAGGTGGGACCCAGCATATGTTACTCCGAGAGTGAAGTCGTATATGCATACCAAATTTTAGACCTGTAGGTACAAGAGTTTTTCTGGAAAAATACCATTTCTAGCTTTTTCTTGTTTCCATGGTAACCATTTTACGGAATTTTTAAGCCCATGTTTTAAATTGGTTCAAATCCTAACATCATGCCAAGTTTCATAGAAATACACCCCAGGTTTGGCCAGAATGATAGTACAGACAGACAGATAGACAGACAGACAGACAGACAGACAGACAGACAGACAGACAGACAGACAGACAGACCGATCGATCGACCGACCGACCGACCGACCGACCGACCGACCGACCGACCGACCGACCGACCGACCGACCGACCGACCGACCGACCGACCGACCGACCGACCGACCGACCGACCGACCGACCGACCGACCGACCGACCGACCGACCGACCGACCGACCGACCGACCGACCGACCGACCGACCGACCGACCGACCGACCGACCGACCGACCGACCGACCGACCGACCGACCGACCGACCGACCGACCGACCGATTGACCGACCGACCGACCGACCGACCGACCGACCGACCGACCGACCGACCGACCGACCGACCGACCGACCGACCGACCGACCGACCAACCGACCGACCGACAGACAGAGAGACAGACAGCCAGACTGATAGGCTGACAGACAGATGGACAGACAGACATAGGTTGACAGAGATTTGGACAGACATACAGACATCTTCTTTTATATATATATATATATATATATATATATATATAATAGCAGCATATACCCAGCTTTGCCTGGCCAATGCCAACATGAAACATTAGAGAAGCCTCTCAAATTTCGGCCTGGTTGGTCCTTTAATTAGCTTTTGCAGCCAAGACAACTTCCTACATGGGAATGGCTAATATAAAACCACATACATTGCCACACCCACATGCAATTAGTAATGCTCACCTGATTGCTTGGACTTCATATGCCAAATTTCAGCCTGATTGGTCCATAAATAAGTGTTTGGCAAGCATGACGTCCTATAAGTGTGGCAATGACTAAACCACACTCATTGATACACGCACATGTGATTTGTAATGCTCACCAAGTTGCTTGGAAACTTCGTTCCAAATTTCAGTCTGGTTTGTCCTTAGATTAGCTTTTAATAGCCAAAAAAAATTCCAGTGGGTGTGGCTATGGCCAAACCACACCCATGTGTTAAACTCAGGTACTTGGAGACCACATGCCAAATATGTGACCCATTGGTCTCTGATTCGATTTTTCCAGCCAAATAACTTTCTGTGGGTGTGGCTATGATAAACCACACCCATTACCTTGCCCATATATGTTTGATAGCGCTAACCCGGGTTCTTGGAGAGCACATGCCAAATTTCGGCCTTTTTATCCAAGTGTTTCACTGCGATGCCTAGACACACACACATACAAACATACATACATACATATATACTTATGAACCAAAATAGAGAGTACGGTAGTACTCTCTAAGTAGGGATGATCACCAAAAAAATGGCGGCCTCATAGACTAATACAAAATGAAAGCTTCACTTTCTGTGCTATGGCTCAAACCTAAGCTACAAAACTCACCTGCAGTCCATATAAGCTGCAACACAAACTACCAAAATTGTTTCTGTCCTCCAAATCAATTGATCAAGTAGCGAGCGGAGACTCATCAAAATCACCAAATGTTCTCATCTTTCTTCTTATAATATTTTTTAAGTTCTAAGGCTAGAGCCTAGCTGGCTACAGCAAATTATGCAATAGTTATACTAACAGCTTACTATTTCTTTGAACTAGGTCCACGATCTCTTTATTTGCTTCACCATGCTAACAAACTACCGAACTATATCCCAGACTAATAGATGCAGTGTTAACTGAAGCTGCCATTTTGACCACCAATTTGTCTACGTGCACAATTTAAAACCAGTTTATTAGCATGAGGCGATGAATATCATTTAATAAAATTTTAAAAGGGGGTGTAGTCCCAACGTTCAGATAAAGAAACTCCACGCTGTTAGCGAGTCTCTCAACTACTACCACCACCACAACTATATTTCCAAATCTTGAATGTAATTCAAATTCTTAAGCTAAATTTGTAACAGCTAGACATAGCATTGTTATAGCTAGCTAGCAGTTATTTATTTATGCATTGACAGTTAGCCTCTCTGAAGCTCCACGCATCTGACAGTGAGTCTCTCTCTCTGAAGCTCTACACTTCCAACAGCAGCTTCTACTACTGCTACTGCTACTACTACCACCATTACTAGAGCCACATTTAAAAAAATATATCGGAGAAACAAATGAAAGTAAAAATAATTCTTTGAAATAAAAATGGTAAGTAGGGATGACATGTCAAGAAAAAGTGCAGAAACAAGAATTCTGTGACACTCCATGTTATAAAATTCCCTACTTCACTAATTCCACATTCTCACGTAATGTGTAAGGTGTGATGCCAAAAGACTGCCACCTCTTCATTTTGCTCCTAGCTAGCTATGTACAATAGTTACTCTTAGTTCACAGGTAATTCGCAAAAGAGACTGTCACACTATTGTGTAGAATTCTAAGGTTAGAGGAATCAGTGAAGTACAGAATTTTTTAACATGCACTGTCACAGAATTCTTGTTTCTGCTCTTTTTGTTGACATGTTATCCCTACTTATCAGTTTTATTTCAAAGAAATATTTTTCTTTCATTTTTATATATTAAAGTGTATTCATGGATCTAACTCCTTAGGTTCTAGCGTAATTCAGAAATTCTTTTTTGGGGCACTATTTCACTTTACACAGCAATGGGAAGAGGTGTATCAAGGAGGGATTCCACCATGTCATTCCTAAAGTCAAGTTGTGCATGCACACGATGTTTTATATCTGTAGCTCCAAGGGTTTGTCCGGCGAAAGTACCATTTTTATCCATTTTTGGACCTAACATGAAAACAGAAATAGGTGTGGTCATATACATATACTTAAAACGTTCCCCAGATTATACTGATTCCAAATATATATGGATTCATGGGTCTAACTCCCTAGGTTCACGTGTTCTTGCTGAAATACAATTTTTGACATTTTTAGACTTACACAGGGAAAGAAGAGGTGTGGCCTTGTGCGATCAAGCCCATGTTACTTTAATAATAAAGTCATATATGCATACCAAGTTTTAGATCTGTAGCTCCATATTTTAAGTTGGATCAAAACCTATTATCGTGCCAAGTTTCAGAGATATCCATCCACAGATTTGGCCAGAATGACGGTATATACAGATACACAGACAGATGTACTGACATTTCCTTTTATATATATATATACTAGCATCATATACCCGGCGTTGCCCGGCCAATGTCAACATGAAACATTATAGAAGCCACTCAAATTTCGGCCTGGTTGGCCCTTTAATTAGCTTTTGGCAGTCAAATCTACTTTGTGTGTGTGGCTATTACCAAACCACACACATTGCCACACCCACATGAAGTCAATAATGCTCACCGGTTACTTGGACTCCATATGTCCAATTTCAGCCTAATTCATTCATAACTGAGTTTTTGGCAGGCATAATGATGTCCTATAGGTGTGGCATTGACCAAACCATACCCATTGACACACACATGTGGTTAGTTGTGCTCACCCAGTTGCTTGGAAGCCTCATTTTTCAATTATAGACTGGTTAGTTGTTTGATTAGCTTTTAATAGCCAAGACAACTTCCATTGGGTGTGGATAAGATAGGGCTACTATATTTGCAATTTCAAAAAAGAGGACACTTTGGGAGGGGGCGGGGTATCATATTTCACTAGTGAACTTTTTGTATTGGATAGAGGACCATTAATAAAATGTAATGGGGGAAAAAAATAGCATCTCAAATCTCAGGCTCCCTCATTTTTATTCACCATAGCAGAGAAACAGGCCCTAGCCTTAGCCCTAGCTCAATCTTTAACCCTCTACCTCACTACAGTAGAAGTAAAAAATACTGATATCATCAATTTAATGCAAGAAAATCGATAGTTTGGAATTGAAAAGATCTCACCTTCACTCACTTACTGTTTAAAGATTGTTAGTCAACGTGGCAGATGTGCAGTCCTGATGATGCTTCACTGTGTGAAATGAAAAGTTTACTATACTGCACTAATTGTATTGTTACCAATTTCACAAAAATACTCAGTCCAAACACTGGGATTCTCATTCCTTTTCTGTTGAGTTGGTAGGATTTATTATAGCACCTGCAAACAGTCAGGATAATTGATCAGAAACAAAATATATTTTTAAAAATACCCACCATAATTCCCTGGGGACATAGAAAAAAAAATACTAACTTCAGTTTGTGCTTTTCCTGACCACCTCACTGCACAGGTGTTGCTAAGCTGGAGTATTTTTTTTTGGGGGGGGGGGGGGGGGGGAAGTGCAGCCATTTCAGCAACAAATATTTTTCAACAAAAAGAAGACCAGAATCCCTGACATTTTTAGATATTTAAAAAATCCTCCTAGACTGATATATATATATATATATATATATATATATATATATATATATATATAATGACCAAAAAAGAGGACATGTCTGGCTTTAGCTGGACTATATGGTAAGCCAAGATAAGACCAGACCACACCCATACCTGGTTAATAATTCTTTTCCTCATACACGGAGACAATGCACCAAAATATTGCCTGATAGGTCATTGATTAACTCTTTTCAGCCAAAAAAAATTCTATGGGTGTGGCTATAAAAAAAATGCACCCACTACCATGTCCACATGAATTTATACTGCTGTTCGTAGATCTAACTCCTTTAGTCCAATTGTTATTCAGAAATCCTACCATTTTTGGCCTTTTTTAGGCCTGATATAAAACAGAATTGGGTATGGTCATATACACATACTTAAAACATCCCCCAGATTATATTCATTCCAAATATATATGGGTTCATGTGTCTAACTCCTTAGGTTCAAGTGTTTTTGGTGAAATACCACCTTGGCATTTTAGCTTCACACAGGGAAAGGAAGAGGTGTGGCCAAGTTGGATCCAACCCATGTTACTCCCAAAGTGAAGTTGTATATGTATACCGAGTTGTAGAACTGTAGCTCCAAGAGTTTTTCTGGCAAAATATCATATTTGGTTATTCTCATTACCATGGTAACCATTTTCAGAAATTTTTAGCCCATGTTTTAAATTGGGTCAAAACCTATCATTATGCCAAGATTCAGAGAAATCCACCTACAGGTTTGGTCAGAACAATGGTCAGACAGACAGACAGACAGACAGACAGACAGACAGACAGACAGACAGACAGACAGACAGACAGACAGACAGACAGACAGACAGACAGACAGACAGACAGACAGACAGACAGACAGACAGACAGACAGACAGACAGACAGACAGACAGACAGATTCTGTTTTTTCCCAGACATGCCACCTGGCATAAAACCATCTCAGGGTGGGTCTCCTCCATCCCTAAAAGTTTGGTCAAAATCTAACAGAGGGATTTTGAGAAACGGACGAACATAGTTACATAGTTACATAGTTACATAGTTAGTTACATAGGTCTAGATATATATATAAATACTAGTTAATTAGATATATATAAATATTAGTTAGTTTAATTAGCTTTAGGCAACTATAACTACTTTTTGTGGGTGTGGCTGATACCAAACCACACAGAGTGCCACACATAATTTTACTTAATAATGCTTACTGGGTTACTTTGACTCCATGTGCCCAATTTCAACCTGATTATTAATCCATAAATAAGTTTTTGGAAGGCGTAATGATGTTCTATTGGTGTGATAATGACCAAACCACACCTATTGATACACACATGTGATTAGTAATGATCACCCAGTTACTTGGAAGTCTAATTCCAAATTTCATATCTGTTGGTCGTATCATTAGCTTTTAATAGCCAAAACAACTTCCAGCGGGTGTGACTAAGGAAAGACCACATCCATATCTGGTAATTTTTCTTTCCCTGGTACTTGGAGACCACATGCCAAATTTTTTCCTGTTCAATAATTGATTAACTTTTTTCAATCATAATACCTTCCTGTGGGTTTGTCTATGACAAAACCACATCCATTACCATGCACACATGTGTTTAATAATGCTCACCATAGACACACATACTCATGAACCAAAATGTATATTCAAGTGCATTCGTAGATCTAACTCTTTTTGTCCAAGCGTTATTCAGAATATCTTTCTTTGGCCCTTCTTCGCTTTACACACCAATGGAAAGAGGTGTTTGTTCGTTCAAGGGTTTGTCTGATCGAAGTACCATTTTTGGCTTATTTTAAGATGGACATAAAGACAGTAATGGGTGTGTTCTTACAAATGTACTTAAAACATTCCACAGATTATATTGATTCTAAATATATATGGGTTCATGGGTCTAACTCACTCGGTTTTTTGTTGTTGCTGAAATAACATTTTTTGGCATATTTTGCCTTACACGGAGAAAGGAAGAGGTGTGGCCAAGTGTGACCCAGCCCATGTCACTCCCAGAGTCAAGTTGTATATGCATACCAAGTTTTAGATCTGTAGCTCCAAGAGTTTTTCTGGCCAAATAACATATTTGGCTATTTCTTATTATCCATGGTAACCATCCCTCCTCCCCCCTTTTAAGGCCCATTCACAATATGAGGTAAGGTAATAGTTGGGTGGGTGGGGTGGGTTGCATAGCTCCAATCCAATCCAATCCAATCCAATCCAATCCAATCCAATCCAATCCAATCCAATCCAATCCAATCCAATCCAATCCAATCCAATCCAATCCAATCCAACCAATCTAATCCAATCCATTGGTTGTGACTTGGATCCAAACCCTCACTAAAGACACTGCGTAAGTGCTCATACTTGTTCTAAAGTGAGGTCCATGGAAGAAACAAACATCATCGAAGAAATTTGAACCTCTTTCTGCCTCTGGCAACCTTCAGCTAAGGGCTATAAATGTATTAAGGCCAAAGAAAATACCTGGAAGTTACCAAACAGGTAAGATAAAAAAATAGTACAGTTTGTAATTCAGTATTCATGAGTTTCATGACTCTCTGCAGTTCATGCACATTACTTAACTGTTTTCTTTTATGTCGTAGATGGCATCACTTGTGATGATTACTCCAAAAAGTTGACAAATTAGGGATACATTTGTTAGCCAACCCAAATTCCATCCTCCTATATCCAATTAAAGTGTATTATTCCTTTTTCTTCTTCATATTTTAACAGTTATATTCAATATCAGTAATGCATTTATGTATGTACACATGTAATAATGTGTATAATGTTCATGTCTGCCTGGCATAGCGGTTCTGCCATGATACAATCACCAGTGCTGCTCTTGAATTGTTCTTTGAAAGTGTCACCCACAGAAGCAGAAGACCTCAAATATATAATTTAATTTTTAAATGATTATTTAAATCATGTATATTTATATGAGCATGACAGGTATGTTGCTTCTAATAAATGCCACAGACTCCATACCACTGGATAGGTAGCTATCTGCCATCCCCATCCTCTCCATCAACATGTCCAGTTGGACAATAGGTGGCAGACTCTGTGCTCCAGAAACAATTATTCAATATTATTATCTCCTTGGAATAGAGAATCACATTTTCTTTGCAAATATTCTTTTTTCATCTGCACAATCTGTGTTTCCTTTAGTTAAATTATGATGAATCAGCATGGACAAGAACTTGAATAACTAAATGCTAACTATCCATAACTCCTACGTTAATATTTAAAGCAGGAAATACTTGCAAATATCAATATTTTGCCTTACACCAGTATGCATACATAATTGTATGCACCAAATCAGTTTTAAATGTTCTACAGCTAATAAAATGCTATGCTGATTTCTTATAAATCAGCAGCACATGATGGTGCCTTGAAATATGCTTTCTGAAGTGCAGTTCAAATGATATCTCCTTCAGGATAGAGCTTACCCATACTGAAGCTAACTGACAAGGATGCCAGAAATGTATTAAGATAATATCTCACTGAGTTTGTTTTAAGATATATATTTAATACTTGAGAATTCACTGTAGCAAGATAACACCAAATGAAAGTCAGCTTTAAAGTTAGTGTAATCACAGCTAGTTTAATCTCAGCTCTAACATAGCTGTTATATGATGCATGAGGTTTGGGCATACCTATTTCAAGCCAAGTCTATAGCAGGAGACAAAATTAAGCACAAAATTAATCATACCTCATGTAAGGGATATACAAATTTTTCTGCACTCAGCATTAGGTAGCTATACTCTTTCTGCGCTTGTTTTTCACAAGGTAGATATATGACAAGGTAATTAAATCTAATATATTTTAATGACTAGAATTTTTCCCCACTTTTGTGAGCTCTGTGATTCAACTGTGCCTGAAAATGTTACTGATGAAGAAATATTATGAACTGGGAAGCCCAAGAAAACGGATGAAGCAAATTCCTATCCGAAATGTGTAAACACAATAGATTGCCTTGCGTCATATTGTGAATGGGCCTTTACACTCACCTCTCCATGTATCTCTCTCTCTTTTTTTGCAGTGGGAGAATAGGTACCAGAAGCCTCTGTACATAAAGAAGTATTGCTTCTCTGGACAGAACAACCTGCCGGTCAATGTAGCAGACCCAAGTTCCACCAACTACCAGGGCAAAGGGCAAGGGATCACAGGTTATTATATAGCTTTTTCTTTTGTAGCATGATAAGTTACCTTTGCTATCATTTACCAGTTTCCTTTGTGTGTTTTCTCTCTCCTCCATATCTCCTAGTCTCCATCAGCAACTGATATAAGGACTGTTTATTTATTGCCATAATAGCAGTATTTTTAAAAATTTTTTTTATTTTAAATTTAGATTGGTGGGCAAAGAAAGTGGGCCTTGGCTTGTGGAGATGAATGTGTAACTCTGATTCACATATGCAATTTTATGCTATATTGTATTTGATCAATTTTTATTCATCCACAAATACTATAGGTGCAAGGAAATGATTATTTATTGTTGCATGACTGTTTATTTACAACTTCTCCACTCCTTTACCCTCCCTTCCTCTCCCTCTCTCCTTCCCTCCTCCTCATCTCCTCCATTCCTCCCTCCCTCCCTCCCTCCCTCTCCCTCTCTCCTTCCCTCCTTCCCTCCTCCTTATCTCCTCCATCCCTCCCCCATCCCCCTCCTTCCCTCCTCCTCATCTCCTTCATCCCTTCCTCCCTCCCTCTCCCTCTCTCCTTCCCTCCTCCTTCCCTCCTCCTTCCCTCCTCCTTCCCTCCTCCTTCCCTCCTCCTTCCCTCCTCCTTCCCTCCTCCTTCCCTCCTCCTTCCCTCCTCCTTCCCTCCTCCTTCCCTCCTCCTTCCCTCCTCCTTCCCTCCTCCTTCCATCCTCCTTCCCTCCTCCTTCCCTCCTCCTTCCCTCCTCCTTCCCTCCTCCTTCCCTCCTCCTTCCCTCCTCCTTCCCTCCTCCTTCCCTCCTCCTTCCCTCCTCCATCCCTCCTTCCCTCCCTCTCCCCTCCCTCCCACATCTTTCCTCCTTCCTTGTTACCTCCTCCTCCCTCTTTCCTTCCCTCTCCCTCCCTCTCCCTTCCTTCATCACAGACACTGATATTCAAGCTTCACCTGGTCCACTTGCCATCAGTAATGTCTATTCTGCAAGGTCTTCTCTGGAAGAGGCTCTTACCAAATGAGAACTGCTTGCAAAAAAAGTGAGAGCTTCAAATGTTTACATCTTGCATGATATCTCCCACTAGATATAGTTTGCTAGCATTTATCTGTCCATAAGTGATAATAATCCTCCCAAACAGGAAGTTGAATCACCACCAAATTGTATTTAGCATAGCACTGGGAGTGCATAAATTGAGTTTAATCTTGGGGAATGCTCTATCAGAAAAGAAAAGAGGAATTCAAATGTTACCTGGTACAAAAAAAAAAAAAAAAAGAAAAAAAAAAAAAAAAAAAACCCTAAGAAGAAACCTTGGCCAATCGATTAAGGCACAGGTCTCCCAAGCTTCAATATATATTAATATTATTCCATCCCACTATTTTAATATATAGAATAATAACTAAATCATGTTATAATATAATAAGTAGCTACTTAATATTTAATATAACAAGCAATTTAAACGAATTTGTAACTATATCAGAAAACTGCCTGTAGTATGGGTTTCCCATGAGTTTTAATATATTAACATGACAGGAAATGATATTATAATGTCTATATTCCTTGTGAGGTGATATCATACTTTGATTTTATTGGTTTTAGCTGTAATTAATGATTTTTTAAAGATGTTAATTAGATTCAAGCAAGCCAAGAGGTATTTCCGGCAGGTGTGTGGAGAGGCCATTTGTGTCAGCACAAATTGATAGCTTTTAGTGGATAATCTGAACTATTACATAATCTTGTAGTCCATACAATGCAATGTCTCATCACACCATGTGCTTACTCCATCGGTTAATTCCTATCATGGACACTTAAATAAAATATATGTTTGCCTAGCCTCTCTCCTACATGTGGTCATGGCTGATGGGTGGGTACTGTCATTTGATTCAATTGTTGCTTAATTCCTGCTGTGTTCTATTTATATGCTGTCTTCTTTGTTATTAATTGCTTACAGTCAAGGCGTGGTTTAGTATAGACAGCACTCTGCAGCAGACCAACATTAAGATCTCTCTCAAGTGTCCCATCACCATTAGGAAGATCACCATCCCTGCCTGAGGAGGAGAATGCACGTACATTCAAGTAGGTGTGGCTCAGTCTGCCTAAGCAATTAGCCTGATAGACAGTGAAATTGTGCATCCACTTAAATAGTATTATGATTACAGCTGTTACGATCATTATCATCTGTAGCATTATTTGTGCTGCGCGTGTGTGTAGTGTGCTTGTCTATATGTCTGCCTGCCTGCCTGCCTGCCCCCCCCCTGCCTGCCCGCCTGCTCGCCTGCCTGCCTGCCTGCCTGCCTGCTTGCATACCAGTGTAACCACAGTGAGTTCAGTAGGACATTCACTGTGTTTCCAGTGTTGTTAGGTTTCTGTTGGCAAAACATACAAAACAGCCCATAAAAGTGCAGGAAAAATATAACAAATTTGCTCCAAATATATATACCAACTACACGCAAATTTATTAATTAAGATTGATTTTCTAATTTTAGGGTTGCACAGGCAGCATAAGGTAATGCAATAACTTGATGGTGAAGTGATGGGAGCTGTTGTGCATATTTATTGAAATTTTTGGTGACAAATACTATAATGGTTGTCCATTTATTCAAAATCTTCAACCAGGAGGACGTAAAAAAACAGCCAATTCTAGCTAAATTTTGGTAATCATTTCATTTTAGTGCATTGATGGGTTACATCAGAAAATCCAATGATAGTGAGTCACATGCAATAAATGGAATAGGATTGTGGGTTTTTGGCTGCCAGGGTCCTAAATACCTTGAAGTATATAAGTGAGCCTCCTTAAATGGTAATGCAACTATTTACTGGCGGTGTATATGGGTGATATTATTTTTCCTATTTTTTAAAAAATTGAATATATTTTTTCAATATTAAAATTTTTTTCTCCTGTGGTTGTGTATGGATGCATTGTGTGTGTGTGTGTGTGTGCGTGCGTGCGTGTGTGTGGTGTGTGTGTGTGTGTGTGTGTGTGTGTGTGTGTGTGTGTGTGTGTGTGTGTGTGTGTGTGTGTGTGTGTGTGTGTGTGTGTGTGTGTGTGTGTGTGTGTGTGTGTGTGTGTGTGTGTGTGTGTGTATTAGCTTCACACCATATTCAATGTGGGCATGCTCACTTTATTTTCATAACTGCAAGGTGCAGATTGGTTTAATGAATTTAGTATTGTTGTTTCTGTAGAAGCCATCACTTGTTATGATCTCTCCCTACTTTTCTCTATCCCTTCCTATCTTCCTTTCTCCTCCCTACCCCCCCCCCCCCTTCTCTCCACCAGTTCATGTGTTGTGCCTTGGTGTGTGCAGTGTTTTGACCTGGAGGCATATTGGCTATGAACTATGAGAGAAGCTTCTGGAAGTATCCCATCTGCAACATTGTGGCCCAGATAGAGAACCTGGAAGTGGACCAGTATATCTGTGGAATCCTGACGCATGTCAATAATGAGTTTGATATCTGTTCACTCAATCTTACAGCCACCATTTGTGGAGCACATGCAATCTTTCTTTTCCATGAATCCCAATTACCTAGCAAGCTTATGGGCAGTTAAGGACTAGCACATTTTAGGCATTAATATCAGATAATAACAAACTCTCCTCACATTTGTAATAATGTCACCATTTATCTTTCTTGTGTGTGTGTGTGTGTGTGTGTGTGTGTGTGTGTGTGTGTGTGTGTGTGTGTGTGTGTGTGTGTGTGTGTGTGTGTGTGTGTGTGTGTGTGGGTGTGTGGGTGTGTGGGTGTGTGGGTGTGTGGATGGGTGGATGGGACGGTGGATGGGTGTGTGTAAACGTGCATGTATGCATGTGTGCATGCATGCTTCACTGAATAATTTTTCATTAAATGTGAATAAGTACAATAGAAAAGTTCAATCATAATTCAAATGTATTAGCAGTTTATCGAGCATAAATCATTTTGTGTGAATGGATATGCATGCATGCAAGGAAAAAGTGAGTGGGTTGAATTAATACAGAAAAAAATTTTTAAAAGGATAATAATAATAATAATATAACCTAAGTTTGTGAATATAATATGGTGCAACCTAGATAAACAATAACACAGTAATAAGATGAAGAACAGCACTATATATGTACTTCAGGATCAGTTTCCATAGAGTTTAGCAGTGATGCCAGAGTAATTAGGAGGGTACAGATAAATTGGTACTACCAACACAGAAATAAGTACTAGCCAGATGTTACTACAGAAAAGAGAATTAAGTTCATTACATAATATGGAAATGGTTAAAAAAAGATGTGAGAAAGAATGGGTGTGAAGGAGATGGACAAAAGGAACTCACTGGTACCTACAAGGGTCAGAAATGTTCAAGAGGCTGGAAATAATTTCTTTGGGACAACTATTCTCATCTTCAGGACTAATAATTCCATCTGCCAGTGAATTCAGCCACTTTCTAGCATCAAGACTCTAAAAAGAGGGTCAAGTTAGAAGACTATATTTGAACAATATTAGTTAGTTAAGGTTAGTGAATGGAACACTTAAAATAAATTTTAACGAAAAAGTTAATGGATAGAAATAAGGGGCATACATATCATTACACTTGACAAAGTAAAACTTAGTCCATGCTTTCAGAAGTATTCACATCGAGGTTGTTAGAGTTCATTTGATTTAAATTTTCTTGCACACTTGGAGAGGTTGGCCTGTGCCTGGGTGCATGGTGGCAGTACCCTCACCATCAGCACCTTCAGGTTAAGCCTTGCTCAATAACAATGACTGATCTGGCTCCTGAACAGACTTCTGTTTGGGCTTGTTCTGGCTCGTCATCAGCCAGGGCATCATTCACCTTTTGCTGTTCTTCTTTGACTGGAGTTTGTGCAACACTAAAATGCTGGTCCAAGGATTCAGCAAGATGGTCGGCATAGGTAACTGACTGTATTGGGTGGACATGGTTATATCATAGGGCATAGTGTCTGCAGAAGTGCGCAAGACCTACAAGCATGAAGAGGATACACTAGGAATATAGAGTTATAGAGCTATAAACTTATGCTGAGATGTATCTAAACTAGTCATGACTGATGAAAATTGTGTTGAGTCAATTAAAATTTGTTCAACTACATTTATATATCAGGGAGTGATCATGCCTAAGGTAAATGCTTTATCATATTTTACAGGCTTAAGACATGCCATAGATTGGAATGTCCTTACAAACAACAAAATAACAGTGGGCTAAATTCATTATCAGACTGAGCGGACAGTTCATAAACAACTCTTAACTGCAACAATGCCTGTAAAAATTTATATGGGAATGACAATAATTGAAAATTGATAAAATACAGAAAATAAAAAAAATACATCTGCAATATGTAAATAGTAATTATGTGTTCATAATGGTGTCCAAGTACATACGTTGCACATTCAATTACTCTATATTAAAAAAAATTAGGAACTGATATAGACATGAGGTTGAGGATTACATAGAATGCAAGTATATATTTGAAAAATTCTTTATTTGAGATGTTCCTGATTTGCTGAGGGAGAACAATAGTTGGCTGTACACACTGGTGTGGATCCTGCTGTCTCTTTTGTGGCATTTTCTGAGGAACCACCATCCATGGTAGGCAGTCTGGAGAAGGTTGAAGTGCTAGTATCACTGGATTGGTCATGCTTGGTCTTTTTGTTTGGAGGAACTTTGTCTACCAGCGAAGGTTAATTAAGAGAGAACTATCAAGTTGATACATATCCATGCTTGAACAAAAACATACATGCTTAAAACTCATACACAAACAAAAAGAATACTCTATCATATATATGTATACACACTTTAAGTAAATACCTTCAACATGTTCATCCTCAACTGATTTCATGATGGGAAACCAGTTGATGGAAGGGTTGATGATAATGTCTTCTACATCCATGGCATAACCGAGACACACACACATACACGCATTGACAAATACAAGCACACACAGCAGTGAAAAAGTATTATACTTACTGCAATATAGAGCATCCAGCAAGCAAGGTAATTAGGACTTTAAGAATATATATATTAGTTGTGCTCCTCAAATGTTGGCTGTATGATTGATGAGGACAGACATCAAACCTACTCGTTGACATGTTTCAGGATTCTCAAGGTACACTCATCCACCTCCAGTTTTTCTATCGGCATCATGATGTTGCAGATTGGGCACTTCCAATTGTTTCTGTCAATGTTTAGCTGCAAGTATGCCTCCAGATTAAAACACTGCATATACCGAGGCTCACCATAACAGGTGGAGAGAGAAGGAGGGAACAAAAGAGCAAGGTAGGATATGAGAGAGATGATGGAGTACGAGTGAGGGAGAGTTAGGGATAAGAAGAGAGAGATCATAAAACAATGTGAAAGATTCCATAGCAACAACAATATCTTGATCATTAAAAACCAGTATGTTGCAGTTGCTGAAACTTAAGTGACCATGCCCACACAGAAAATGCAATGTCAGGCCGATAAATTAGTATATCTACAAGGATATCTACACAAGGACTCACATTATGAAAGATGACATGTTTTATATTCAACATTTTGAAAATTGAGGATAGAAATTAGGATACCAGTGGTTGGTGTGGAGAGCCAATAGTAGTGTCCCAGTTGCAAATGTCGGTGCTATTGATTTATAATCCCATATGAATTCAGAGAAATAGCCCTTCCTCCCCCCAAAAAACAACAGAAAACTACAACAAAACAATTGAAAAAGAGAGCTCATGAGCAAAATTGATTTAATATTTTGTGAATCATGTAAAAATGCAATCAGTTGTGAAGTGTAAGCTCTATTTTTAAATTATTATGTCATACAGTGAAACATCATCAGAATTATCAGCCAATGGATTATACCTCTTCCATGTTGGCTTAAAAATTATTAACCAGAGTGTGTGGAGGTAGAATATTATCCATTCTAAATTATTGATTTCCTGTCTTTAAATTTATCATATTGATAGTGTCTTCTTTGCTGTAGTCAAGTAGAAGGATAAAGATTGAGCCAGTAAAATATACCCCGCCCTGTAGTGTCCTGTCTTTTAAATCTGCAAATATGGTAGCCCTAATGCAACTGCAAAATATTCAACAAAATTCTTCATGCATACACACACATTAAACCATGATATACCTGAAGTAAACCAGTTATACCTACTAAAAATGTCCTCCCATAATGTTGCACTCCCATGAGAAATGATCCCTCCCAACCTTGAGACATATCATCCCATGAGACATGTCCTCTTACATATCCCTTAAGAAACACTATGCAGTAAGACATGTCCAATGGTAAGACATATCTCCCATATCCCATAAGACAAGCCTTCCCATAAGACAAGTCTTCCTGTAAGACATGTCTTCCAGAAGGACATGTTCTCTTATTAGACATTTGTACGCATGTCCTCATACACCCTGTAAGACATGTCCTCCCAAATGCCATATCTACTGTAACAGTCTTCATCTAAGGTATGTTCTCCCATGAGACATTTAGTCCTGTAAGACAGTTTCTTGTGTGAGATATGTTCACCCATAGGGAATGTCCTCCCACAAAACATGTCTGTCTTGCAAGATATCCTTATATAAGACATGTTTCCCTGAAATACATGTTTTCCTATAAGACATGTCCTCATGTATGACATGCCCAACTGCTAGACAAGTCTTCCTGTAGGATATATCATCCCATACCACATGTTCTCTAATAAGACATGTTCTCATAAAACACATGAATTCCCATAAAACAAGTTCTCCTATGAGTAATGTCCTCCAGTAAGAAAGTCTTACAGTAAAACATATACTCCTTAAGATATGTCTCCCTTTAAGACAATTTTGTGACATATTAACCATTAAAAGTGGGATTACATGCCACGAGGCCAAACAATGCTGACATGCTACTAATGCTAACATGCTTAATTATGATATCAATAATAGCCTGTCGCTGAAACTGCACCCACCTGATGTGCTTGCACTCTTCTCCTCGTGCAGGGGTGATGATCTTCCTGGTGTTTATCGGCCACTTATGAGAGATCTTAATATGAGTCTGCTGCTGATTTTCTTCAGTACTGAAGCATGCTTTGAATGCAAATAGTTTATAACAGAGCAGATAATATATAGATAGAACTCACCTGCAATTAATAAAAAAAAAAAATTACATTAAATCACAGTACCAAGCAGTAACACCCATATGTAGCCCAAAGGCTAGGGATACAAATATACCATTTAAATTTCTGCAATTGGAATTAACAGTGGGAGTCATCTGGGATATCAAGACCAATTTTTTTATTCTTCCTACAAGCTCTAAGATTACCTAATGTTTACGATTGTCCACCAATAGGAATATTCATTTATGGGGATACTGATTGTTTCTCATACAAACTGGAAATGGCTTGCTTGAAATGAATCCAACTATAGCAAATCAATAACCACAGCTATAATGAACAAAGTTGTGGAGTGTTATTACCTCCCAAAGTATATAACTAGAAGCCATCCAAGGTTGAATCTTATTAGATACTATGAATAATCCTACTCCCTTCTTTGCTGTTGTAGATGGTTTTGTGCATAGCAGGTTTGCTGATCACATGTATGGTATTTTAGAGGGACTGAGTTCTTTACGATTGTGGTTTGTAGGGTAAGTGAACCATTCAAACAATTCTAACAACTAATTAGGAATACAAAATTCAAAAACTACTTAACCAAATCATACCGCAATTTAAACTTCAAAATTATTTGATAGCCCTCCCCCACCCTCACCAAGTGCTCACACAAATTTTATCATAATCGGCCATGCAGTTTTCTCAAACCTAGAAGTTATATTTGAGTGTGGACAGACACACACTAAATGTAAACACACTAGGTGAAAAAGAAAACATGCTTTCGCTATAAGTTAAAAAAAAAACAAAAAAAAACAAAACCTTGCATAACATAAACAATTAATGGCTAATAGATCACACGAAGTTTAAATATCAGTGCCTGAGGAGTAAAACAGGAGGGAGGGGATAGGGGGGGGGGGGGGGGGGGGGGGGGGGTGGAGATGTGAATAGTCTGTTCAGAAACCATACATGACCATTTCCTTACACCTAATATGATTTGTGAAATTAAAAAAAAAGATTGTGTTCAATTTAACTGTATAAGCACACATAAATGCAGAGTTATGCATCCAACTCCCCAATAAAATTTGCACTTGGTTTCATCACCATTATATAATACTGCCACTATATAAACAAAGTCCTAATATCCGTTACCAATGGAGACAAGTAGACATGAAGAGACACACACACCCACTCAATAACTAGTAAATGGTCCAAAAGGTGAAGTAACAATGCTACATACAAAGAAACCTTAAGAATCACCTGTGGTCTATTGTCCTGGTAGTTGTTAGAAAATTGGTCTGCTATGTTGACTGTCACATAGTTCTGTCCCCAAAGGCAGTACTTCTTTATGCACAGAGGCTTTTGGTATCTATTCTCCCCCTTTAGAGGATAGAGAGTGGTGAGTTAAACAAACATTTTGATGATATGAAGGAGAGAGTGAGTGAGAGGAGCAGGAGCTCACTTTGCCCAGAGGGACGGGGTGTTTGTTGATGGTAACTGTGCACTCCAGTGGCCACTCCACTCCATTTATCTCATGCTGGCAACCTCCTTGAAGCAAATCAGTTGAAGCTCAAATTCTGGCCTATCACACAATGAAGTAGCATCATCATTTTACCATCCCTGCCCTGGAAGCATTAAGTAACAGCAGAGATTCAAATGGCATTTGAAAAATGACTGAATGCACAATAGGCATGATTATTCTAATATTCTGTTTCAACATATGCTTGGATACATATTTCAATATCCATTCTCATTAGGCAGCCATTTAGTTTCTTTTTTCAACACATTTACAAACAGCTTGAAGCTGAAGGAAAACAATGGCAAACTGCTGACACAAGATGCACACAGTGGATGAAAGGGACAGCTAAGAACCACTGCAAATAAAATGGCTTTTTAAGTGTCAGCTTTAAAAATCAGAAGGAATTTAATTAATATTTAAAGCTAATTCACTGGTTGTCTTACTCAACAGAATATTCAAGCATGCTATGAAAACAAATTCAACAAAGACAATTTTATTTTATAAAGAAAGAGAATATTATTTTTCTTATATTTTTTTTTACAAAGAGACTATAACTTCATGGAAACAAAAAATAAGTGTTCCTGAAACTTTGCAATATACTGGTCACTTTGCCATTACACTCTTGCAGAATTGTTCCTTAAGCATGAATGGCAATTGCAGAGTTTTCTTGCCTTGACTCATCTTGAAGGACACCTTGAAAAAAGTGCTGTCTTTCATTGAAAAAATCAAACGAAGTTGGTCTATTGAAACCAGAAAACATTATTACCATCATTTTAGCTATATATTGTTGGGTTGCTCACTAATATGTCACTCACTGCTTATGCTTGAAGGTTGCATGGGTTGAAGGTTGCATGGGTTGAAGGTTGCATGGGTTGAAGGTTGCATGGGTTGAAGGTTGCATGGGTTGAAGGTTGCATGGGTTGATATTGTCCCCCTGTACTTGCACCAAACCCTCAATCATACATGGTTATTTGTCTAAGACTGGGCATCCCATTGCTGTGATTGGTTGGAGTGCCAGGATAAGATATGGTGGGGTTGACTTGTAATTACACCCCAAAATGGGGTATTCAATGCATTGCTGAATAAAAATGTAATGAAGATATACTTTATTAAACCTTAGTATTAATAGTAATAGTAATATTAGTAACGATAGAGTAAGAAAAGGACGAAAAATACAAGGAAAGAAAAAATGAGAGAAAAAAATTAAACAATAATTTGATATATCTTACATATCCTAATTATAAGAGAGATGAAATGTACAGATATTGTCCTATTTGAGGTCCATGCATGTTTCCCATATTGCTATAGTACGCTGGATCCATTGGTGTGCTCAAACTGATATAAGGAAGTTTCCACTCAGTTGGTATGGAAGGCATTGGATTTACAGGACTCAGAGCAGGCATCGGCTGTTGAGCGTATGTTTGGTTAGGATACTGGAACAGTTAAAAAGATATATTCATTATAAACATTAATCATGCAGTATAATCTGTTAGTTACAGGAGATATCTGTATATCTGTGATGTACAGTAACACTTAAAATAAAATGTATAATGATGTTGAGTTATTTCTGGGCATGCTTGATTTTTCCACTAATAAGCAATATACTTGAGTAGCAGTATTGTTATATATTAAAGCAATGTTTTGAATGATCAGATAACAATACCATCAATTATGCAATCAGTGCTTGTGAAATTAGATGTGTGTAATGTGGTGAGAGATTGTTTTATCTATTTGATAATTTCTAATGCATCAAAATAAAGTGATTTTAACATACTAAATATTTCACATATAGCTAGTGAAGTTGATAATATTCTGCAATATTAAATATAATATGAACAATAAGGAAAAAAAAGATCCATATGATACTTTGCCAACTGCAATTAGAAAAACAAACATAAACAATCTCTGTGATATTTACTTCAAAATATGACATATGCTATAAACCTTCAAACTAAATCTTAATTTTCAAAGTGAACTAACATGCCAAGAGCATATGTTTAGCAATTTTCAATGAAGCATAATCAGCAGATCTCTCTACATGCAATATGACAATTTTTTACCATGTGTGTGGTACAATATTGGGATCCATTGGTCCGGCATATCAACCTTTCTTAATGTACACTTAATCGTACTATCCTACAAAAGGCAATTGTTAGTGGACCATGAATAATTTAATAAACTTCATTGTTGGGTTGGTGAATGCAATATGGATAGGTTAGTATTGGATGCAATGGATGGACCAATAATGAACAAAAAGCTTAGAATGTTCTTAAAGTTTATGGCATTCCTTATGCCAAGGTAAGCAAAATGAAAGTGGGTAAAGGAGAAAGGGATGGACTTGACATTGGGATATAAATTAAATTAGTTAGATAATGACAATTATGGGTAATTCGGCAAGTTGATTAACCTCAACAATAGAAAGATTATGCTGTAGACAAGTATCTTATATTAAAAGATTCTAAGCAGACCAAAAAACAACAGAAACAAGAAAAGCTGCAGACTACTGAAAGGGAAGGGGAGAGGATGGAGAGTAAATAGAAAGGAAGCCAGAAAGAAGAAACAAAATGAGCATATTATGGACACCACTCTTTAAATGTCTCATGGCATTCCAAACAGAGTATATCTAATGGAGATATACCTGAAAATGTTGTGTATTTGCAGGAGATGCCTGTGAAAAGTACCCCTGAGGCTGAAAGTAAGTGTAGTCGCCTTGAGTGTTCTCCTCATTCCATCCATGGCCCACCATCAATCCCTCCGGGTTTTGGGGTACACTTTGCTTCCTGTGGGTGTGGTTACCAACAAACTATACCCATTCACACACCCAAATGTGGTTAATAACTCTCACCCAGTTACTTGCAGACCACATGCCAAATTTCAGCGTGGTAGGTCCTTTATTAGCTTTTGGTATCCAAAACAACTTCTTGTGGGTATGGCTATGACCAAACTACACCCACTGACACATCCATGTATGGTGAATGATGCTTACCAGTTACTTGGATGCCACATGCCAAATTCCAGCTTGGTTTCTTTTTCAATTAACTTTTGGTAGCCAAGATAACTACTTTTAGGTGTGGCTATAACAAAACCACACCCATTGATACACCCATATGTGGTTACTAATGCTCACCCAGTTACTTGAAAACCACATGCCAAATTTTGACTTGATTTATCTTTAATTAGCTTTTGTTAGCCATAACAACTTACTGTGGGTGTGGCTATGATTAAACTGCATCCATTACCACCCGCACATGCGGTCAATAACGCTCACCAAGTAACTTCGAGACTACATGCCAAATTTCAGCCTAATTGGTCCTTTAATCAGCTTTTGATAGCCAAACAACTTCCTATGGGTGTGGCTAATGTCAAACCACACCCATATGTGTTTAATAATGCTTATCCGGGTACTTGAAGACCACACATGCATTTTGTAGAGTAATATCCTCCACGACCAACGACACCAACAGCTGAGAAGCTGTATATGTCTGCACTCCTGCACAGGCACTGGCACTGGCACACACACACACACTCACCATAACATTCACTCACTCTCACGCACACACGTGCACACACACACACTCACTCACCATAACATTCACTCACTCTTGTGCACACACTCACAGACCCACTCAAAGAAACTCACTCAAAGAAACATAATTACACACACACACACACACACACACACACACACACACACACACAGACAGACACACACACACACACACACACACACACACACACACTCAAATGCAACCCCTCTCTCTCACTCTCACTGTCACACACATTCACAAACTTAGTCAAAGAAACAAAGAAACACACTCACATGCACACAATCAAACACACCTCTCTCACACATGCACACACAAATGCATGCATGCACAGATGCATGCACAGACGCATGCATAGACACACACACACATGCGCACACACACCTGTCCTGTCCTATCCTGTCATAACACTGCAAAATTTGGTCACGTGTCCCTCCATATGATGGAGCAAAGAAAAGGAACCATCAGCACAGCTGTGGTCACAGGTCCCTCTTTCATTATCCAGTAGATATGGATGCAGTTTCTGTCACACTGGAACTAGTTCTGTAAGTATTGTCATCATGGCTGTCAGTTTCCTGATGCTGTCCACCACACCTGTGCATGCACACACACGCACGCACACACACGCACACACACACACACACGCATGCATGCAAGCATGCATGCACACAAGCACGCATGCACACACACATATCATCTCATCCACTTCCCCAAACTTGACCAAACTGCTGGATATCCACACCTAATGACCCATGTACCCATGCCGTCTGTTACATGACTGCTCCCTGCAGGACCATCATCGTCATCATGTCCCTGCTCTGGTTGCCTGAGTAACAGAGGACACGAACCAGGGATCATTCACATTGGTGGCAGCGTGTGGACAAACTATGTTAGCACAAGGAGCTGATAGACAGACTCGAAGCCAGGCAATGGCCCTGAGCTTCTTGACACCAGGAGAATTGGAGTCTCAGCCATTCTCCACACCAGCTACATCACAAGCACAAGGCATCATCGACGACTTCTACCTGGCAGAGGAGAGGCGGGCAGAGGAGGGGCGGGCAGAGCGAGAAGAGAGAAGAATAGAAAGGGAAGAACAGCTAAGACAAAAGGACCGACAAGAGGACAAACAATGAGACAAACGCCAATACCAACAGGAACAACAAATTTCTGACCAACAGCAACACTGGATCAAAACCCTGCAAGGCATGGTGACAGCTGGAGTGGGCGCAGCACCACCACCACCACCCAGAGTGTCACTGCCAAAATTGTCCCCACCAAAATTCATTGAAGGAGTAGATGACATGGGAGCATTTTTGGAGGTGTTTGAAGCAACTGCTGATGCTGCTGGTTGGGCTCATAACCACTGGCCTATTTATCTATGAAACACCCTGTTAGGACAAGGGCTATTGGCAATATCATCTTTGTCAGCAATAGAACAAAATGACTACATCACCATCAAGGCAACTCTACTGGCGACCTACCATGTCTCCGAAGAAACATAGAGAAAGAAAGTGTTCAATGCAATATTCAGTGCTGGAGACCCTGGCGCATGGTTCTGAGACCAACGACAAGCATATAAGTAATGGATACAGGCTAGTGGAGGATCTGCAGAAGACACGTTATTATTACAACTTATGTTGCAGAAGCTTCCACACTGGCTATAGAACCGGATGAGGCAGCTGAAGCCAAACAAGTAAGAAGAGCTGAAGGAGGCTGTGACGACATATCAGCACCCCTAAGCCTGAGCAAGTGACACTAATTATCAGACCAGACCAGCGAGGAGGAAGGCAGAGACCAACCTGAGAGAGCAAGGGAAGGCCGAGCTTCAGACAAAGAAGATATACCCAAGGGCATAAGGAAGGGTATAAGAATAACAATAATTGGTATGATGTGAAATATAAAGATGATAATTATGCCCCCAAGTGCTATAGGTGTGGCAAGAGAGGCCATTACCAACGAGTTTGCAGGGTGAAGCTGGAGGAGGCGAAGTGTGGCCTCCTGGTGCCCCACAACCAGAGGTTGCCGGAGTGGACGAAGATGGTCCAGATAAACAGTAAAGCAATAAAAGCTCTCTTGGACACAGGGTGTACTAAGACCCTCCTACACCCCCGGTGCGTCATTCAAATAAGACTACTTGGGATGGGACATTCCTTACCAGACCACTTCATCCAAACAAATCTACTTCCCTGCTGCGAGTGCAGAGCTGGAGATCGAGGAGAGAGTCACAAAAATACCCATGGGAGTGTCGGAGCACACTGGCAGGATATGTTGATGTGAAGAGACATAACCCACTTCCGAAACTTTCTGAAAAAGGAGCTCGGGGAAGAGACTCAAGAAGAAGGAGAGGAACCTACACCACCTGCTTCTGCTGAGAATGAGGCAGGAATGGTGGTGACCCGGGCCAGGCAACGCCAGCAAGACGCTCTCAAGGAGGAGGAGAACATGAGGCAAGAGTAGTATGGGCCAGTCATCATTACGCTTGACTCAGTCGACAGTGGAGTGCAGGCGGAGGGGACTGAGGATCTCAAGACCGAGGAGGGCCAAGCTGAGGCACCTGGAGAGAACCAGGTGAAAGAGCAGGGCACTGAGGGGTCCGTGATGGTTGATCTAACCGAAGAAGTTGGGGAGTCATCCAGTGTTCTCACCCAGGAGGAATTGGGCAAAGCCCAAAGGTATGATGCCACATTGGCTAATATAAGAGAGAAAGCATACAAAGGTGGTGGGCCATACTTTTGGAAAGAAGACATTGATGAGAGAGCCATATTATGTGTCAGGGAAGGAGCTAATTATGGTGCCAAGGGTAACCTGAAATAAGGTTTTACGAATGGCACACAACACCCCTATTGCAGGACATTTTAGTCGGGATAAAATGTTGCATGCAATAAGGGCCAGGTTGAATTGGCCGGGGATGGTCAAAGATGTGGAGGAAATGTGCAATTCTTGCCTGTGCTGTGTATTAAAAGGCAGGCCCTGCAGTGACAACTAGGGCCCCCTTACACCCTCTACCTATTATGAAAGAACCTTTTAAGAGAATGGCTATGGATGTAGTAAGACCTTTACTCCACACCAAATCTGGAGATAAGTTCTTACTAATCGTAATGGACTATGCGACTAAGTGGCCTGAGGCATTTACCTTAAGAAACGTAACCACTGAAACAGTAGTCCATTATCTTTGGAGATGACAGCTAGAATTGGGGTGCCTGAGGAATTATCTAATAATGGCTCTAATTTCATGTCTAAGGTGATGAAACAATGTTGTGAGACCACTGGAATAAAGCAACTTAGGATATCACCTTACCATCCCCAAACTGACGGCATGGTTGAGCAGTTTAATTCCACATTAAAAAGGTTGTTAAGAAAGCTAACCCAAGACCCAAAAGCTGAGTGGGACAAATGCTTGCCTTACATAATTTGGGCATACCATGGGACGATACATAAGACAACGGGATTCTCTCCTTATAAGTTGTTATTCGGCAGAGAGATGAAAATTCCCTTGGATCAAATGGTGCATTACTGGAAGGGAAAGGAAAAAGAGAACAACATGAGTGGTGTGACCGAGTACATACAAACATTGAGGGTGAATATGCAAATGATCAGAGATTTAGCACATGAGAAAGAAGTGGAAGAAAAGGTCAAGTAAAAGCATTACTATGACCTCAAAACAAAGGACCGAACCTTTGCTGTGGAAGATTTTGCACTGGTATTTAGGCTGACCTTAAAGAATAAACTACTCAACCAGTGGCAAGGGCCAACCCTATTACAGAAATTGTTACACCGGTAACTTACTAAGTAGATGTGGGGGAAAAGGGTAATAAGTACCGGACATACCATGTGAATTGCATGAGAAAATGGAACTCCCCATCCACAGCTGTGTTCTTGACAGAAGAAGAATAAGAAGAAAACCTAGGGAAAAAAAAGAAAGATCCTACACAAAACATGCCTGCCTCTCACAACATGGACCTGATAAAGTTTAAGGAAACCTACAAGGACATTCTGCTAGAGGAGCTGGGGCATACAACCTTATTATGTCATGAGATTCCCACAGGGAGTGCTCTCCCTATAAGGTTGCCCCCATACCGTTTAGCACAACACTCCCAGGAAGTGCTAAGGGAAGAAGTAAAGACCCTGCTTGACCAGGACATAATCAAATCATCAAAAAATCCATGGGCAGCCCCTATAGTTTTGGTAAAAAAGAAAGACAGTACACAACACATGTGTGTAGACTATAGGTGGCTCAACAAAGTCACAGTCAATGATCCATACCCCCTCCCAAATATTGATGACCTAATATCGAACCTGGGTGCATCAAAATATATTACCACGCTAGACCTAATGAACGGGTATTACTAAGTTCCTGTCCACATCAAAGATCGGGAGAATACTGCCTTCATAACGCCTTATGGAAAATAGGAATTTATAACCATGCCCTTTGGATTGATCTCTGCCCCTTCTACATTCCAGAGACTAATGGATGGTCTCCTGAATGGGTTGCATGAATTCATGGTGGCCTACCTTGATGACATTATAGTTCATAGCTCTAATTGGAAAGAGCACATGCAACACCTGGAAATAGTATTTAACAGATTAAGGGAAGCGGGTCTACAGTAAAGGAAAGGAAATGTGCATTTGAATGTGGTACTTATGTACACTTGTGTCATGTGGTTGGTGGTGGAACTATTAAACCAATGGAGTGTAAGGTGATGGTTGTCAAAGAGTTTCAGCAACCACGGTCAAAGAAAGATGTTAGAGCATTTTTGGGACTCTGTGGTTACTACTGAAAATTCATTAAACAGTTCTCAACCGTAGCAATGCCTTTAACTGAGCCCACCCGGAAAAATATGCCCAATAAAGTCAAATGGGATAATAGGCGTGAGAAAGCCTTCTCCATGTTGAAGAGTCTACTCACTAAGGCACCTATCCTATCCACCCCAGACTGGTCTAAACCCTTCCTATTGCAAACTGATGCCTCAGCAGTTGGACTGGGATATGTTTTCTCTCAAATTAATGAACTATGGGAAGAGCATCCTATAGCTTTTTGCATCCAGGAAACTCTCTCCACCTGAACGTAACTACTCCACCATAGCTCATGAGGTTCTGGCCATAGTGAAAGACATTAAACACTTCCAAACATACTTGCAAGGTGTGCAGTTCAAGGTACAGACTGATGACAACCCATTGACCTATCTTAGCAATTTAAAAGACAGTCATGGTAGACTAGCCAGGTGGGCACTCACCTTACAAACATATAACTTCACCATTGAACATCTAAGTGGCAAAGCGAACGCCAATGCTGACGGTCTCTCCCAAGAGCTTGAATCAGCAACTAAGGTTGGGGGAGTGTCAGAACCACAGGAGGAGAACCAATCCTGAATTAATACAAATGTGGGTAATCAAGAGAGGCTGGATAAAGAGAGGAGTTATGAGAATTCTGTAGTTAACACGAATGTAGGTAACCAAGAGATGCTGGATAAAGACTATTATGAAAACTCACATAAGAAGGATTCAGCTGACCCCTGGGAGCAGAGGTCCAGGAAGTAACCACGAACTATAAAGTATAAAAGACAGAGATAACTGAGTATAATTATATTTTTCACTAACTACCAAAGAGTGTATCATTGTGCATAGTTGTTGTCCAATATTGTAAAAGAATCTATTATCAGATACTAGCAGTTCACTGGATCAGTTTATGATACTTATCTTTGTTGAGAACTCACTTTGTGAACCAGCCACTAATAGAGGGGTGGTGTGGTAGCCTTGACACGAAGTTGGGTAGTGAGGCCTAACTTATGTGTCAGGGATCTTGTCACTGCTCTGGTTGCCTGAGTAACAGAGGAAAGGAGCCAGGGAGTGCTAACATACCCCAACAGCTCAGAGAGGAGGGAAAAGAAAATGAGAAAGTAAAAAGAAGGGGAGAGGGGGTAGGGGGATAGAAAAAAGGATTGAAGGGGGAAAAAAGGGAAGATGAAAAAAGAGCCCAAACCTGAATTTGAACCCAGGACTTCCTGCTTAGTATTCTAACATTTTAACCGTTGGATGGATTCTTCTTATTTTTTTAAAACAATTATTCCCATGCAAGATGCTTGATAACCAAATTTCATATGGAAAAATTGAAGTCCTCTTTTCCCCACCAGGGGTGCAACTTTCAGAAAAGAAATGTTGGTCCATTATCACCACAAGGTTCAGCTACAAATGCAAAACAAAACAAAACAAAACAAAACAAAACAAAACTAAACTAAACTAAACTAAACTAAACTAAACTAAACTAAATAAACCAAATCACTGTATTGAAATGCCCTGCTAATAGAAGGGAGCTAGATTATCCATGTATACCACAAGTCAGATGACCCTTCATCACTTCAAATCAGATGCATTGTTCATCATTTGCAGACTTTATGCAGTGCAACAAAAGTAGGTAAAGGATCTTCTTAATCTTTACAGTAATCTTTTTTGGCTGCTATTTTTCTTCATTTTTTGGGGTTTGTTTGTTTGTTCTTTTAAATTCACGGCATCCAGTATTTAATGGGAAACATGCACCAATAGTGGTCACCCAACCACACCTCCACGCCACACCTCTTATAAACTATGCACCTGAATTAAAAATATCACTAGAGGAATATCTGAATGTTTTTTAAAAGGAACATCATTGGTTGGGAAGAGAGGAGGAAGCTTTGAAAAACAACCACAGTTGGAAATAGGAGCCCTGATCACTGCCAGTAACCATTAGATAGGCATAAACAGTGTTGTCACAGCAGAGGCTGTTATAAAGCATAAATAGATAGTTTAGCAGTCCCCATGAGGAGTCCAGAGGACTGACTGTGCTGCTGCTCTGTGGGCACTTCTCTGTGGCCCTATGCAGTCATCCATTTTGTCTGTCTCTGAGTGATCAGCAATCCTCAAGGTCCAAAAGCTAAGGTCATATGATAGTAATTATGGAAACTGCACATGCTTAGTAATAGTCTCAGGCTTTCCAACCTCCAACAAAATTTATGAGGGAGATTACGTGGTGGATTGTGGTTTCCATTTTTTTTTCGAACTAAATATTTTGTATGTCATCCAACAATGTAGTATAACTTCATGGTGAAGCACAATGTAATAATATAGTCATTGATATGCTCCCTTATATATTGATGTCGTTGTTTTTTGTTTATTGATATTATTATTGTTGTTGGTGGTGGTGGTGTTGTGTATCATAATCACTTCTATGTGAAATTCCCTACGGCATTATGGTCTCCATGTGTGAGAGGTAAGGAGTGAACACACACAGATACTCATACACTCACACACACATCCTGAACATGTTTTACATTAACAATTACCGAGTTATCATTAATACTGGGAACCAATTGGGAAACATTATGTTTGCTCAACTGTTTCTTGCCACAAGGTAAAACAACATGCTCCACATTTTCACCACACCAATGACTGTGTTCACAACTATTTTATAGTGTACATATACATCCCTTACCCATTGTTGTAGGCCCACCTTCACCACATCTGTGCTTACCTGCCTTAGCCAGTACCTGGTAGAGCTGACCACCCTCCCTCCATCCACTCCTCACCTTGCAGAGTTTATGGACACTCTGCGAGAAATACAAGACATCCATAAACTGCTGTGAATTGGACCAAAGCATCTGTCACTAGTTGAGTGCAGAGACTAGCTTGCCCTCTCTCTCTCCCAGACCTTCTTCCCCCCCCCCCTTCTTTCTCTCTATGATTAGTAATGTTGCTTCAACTTGTCTGTGTGCACACTTGGTGGTGTTAATAATGTTGCTTGTGGCTTCTTTCCTCCTAATATACTAAATTTATTGAAATTATGAGCTATTTGTTTGTCTTCTGTTGTATGTGGAGCAGTATTCATAGCATATCAGCCAATGTCAGATATAGGTAAAGAGATTGGTAACAAAGAAATATCCACGATCTTTACTTCTTTAACATGAATTATCAATTTAACAGCAAATGAAAGTTGATAATCGTAATTGTGCACCAAAAAAATAAGGAAAAAAAATTACCTTTTTCTTTAAACAACCAATTGACAGGAAATGATATTCTTGTGAGATACGGAATTTCAAAAACAACCTTTATGAAGTTTTACCTTGATATTTTCACTTTGGTACTCCTGACCTTTAGTGGTCCCAGATAGAAATGGGGCTTCTAATAGGAGTTGCACAGCTCATGAAGGGTTCAAAATTAGTGTTGGGGAATAATCACACCTTTTTCATAACTGACACCAAACTTACACCAAAGCCAAAAGAAAATATTGATTTTTTTGTGCTTTTTCCAAACTGTCCTATTTTTTGGAATTTTTTTTTTTATTTCACAAAAAGTGAATAATTTCAGGTTACATAGAGGCATTACTAAGAACAATAAAATGTCCAGACTAGATTTGAGACCAATCCTACTAGGCTGTGGAATCAGCTTTCACAGGCTTTAAAACTATTACTTACAGGAAAAAAATATAGGTAACACATAAATTCTCGCGCAAATGTCCTCAATGATCACAGTATAAAAAATCACATTTTTAAAAACTGCTGATTTTTTTTCTTGGTATTTTTCAATATATTGAATTAATAATTGTAAAAAAAAAATAGATCAGGTTCATAAACCTGATCAGACCTTAAACTGCAAGCAATTTGTAAATTAATTGTATTAATAATTGAATTTTTTTTTAAGAAAATAGAGCACACTCACAAAAATCAGATAACTTGAGTACTTGATTGAGTTTTCTAGGAAGATTAGTGGTTAGCATGTTTGTCCTGTCTCCCCTGGGACTGGTGTTACTACCTGCATCTTCCTACATCTATTAAGTCCAGGTCCACCAGAGGATGTGTGTGGAATCAGCATTCACAGGCTCATGCCAACCTGTTCAATTGTAACAGACCATAGTTGTCACCGGAAAAGTATAGATAACACAGATAAATTCTTACACAAGTGTCCTCAATGATTACAGTGTAAAATTAAAAAAAAAAAAAAAAAAAAAAAAAAAAAAAAAAAAAAAAAAAAAAAAAAAAACATCTAACAGACTGCTAATTTTTTTTCTTTGTATTTTTAAATTAATTTAAAAAAATAATAAAAATAAAAATAAATAAAAAAAGGCTGGGTCACAAACCTAATCAGACCTTAGACAGCTAGCAACTCTTTAATGTTTACCACGCAGACTGACAGGGGTGGGACTCACGGACTGACCTCACGGACTGACCTCACGGACTGACCTCACGGACTGACCTCACGGACTGACCTCACGGACTGACCTCACGGACTGACCTCACGGACTGACCTCACGGACTGACCTCACGGACTGACCTCACGGACTGACCTCACGGACTGACCTCACGGACTGACCTCACGGACTGACCTCACGGACTGACCTCACGGACTGACCTCACGGACTGACCTCACGGACTGACCTCACGGACTGACCTCACGGACTGACCTCACGGACTGACCTCACGGACTGACCTCACGGACTGACCTCACGGACTGACCTCACGGACTGACCTCACGGACTGACCTCACGGACTGACCTCACGGACTGACCTCACGGACTGACCTCACGGACTGACCTCACGGACTGACCTCACGGACTGACCTCACGGACTGACCTCACGGACTGACCTCACGGACTGACCTCACGGACTGACCTCACGGACTGACCTCACGGACTGACCTCACGGACTGACCTCACGGACTGACCTCACGGACTGACCTCACGGACTGACCTCACGGACTGACCTCACGGACTGACCTCACGGACTGACCTCACGGACTGACCTCACGGACTGACCTCACGGACTGACCTCACGGACTGACCTCACGGACTGACCTCACGGACTGACCTCACGGACTGACCTCACGGACTGACCTCACGGACTGACCTCACGGACTGACCTCACGGACTGACCTCACGGACTGACCTCACGGACTGACCTCACGGACTGACCTCACGGACTGACCTCACGGACTGACCTCACGGACTGACCTCACGGACTGACCTCACGGACTGACCTCACGGACTGACCTCACGGACTGACCTCACGGACTGACCTCACGGACTGACCTCACGGACTGACCTCACGGACTGACCTCACGGACTGACCTCACGGACTGACCTCACGGACTGACCTCACGGACTGACCTCACGGACTGACCTCACGGACTGACCTCACGGACTGACCTCACGGACTGACCTCACGGACTGACCTCACGGACTGACCTCACGGACTGACCTCACGGACTGACCTCACGGACTGACCTCACGGACTGACCTCACGGACTGACCTCACGGACTGACCTCACGGACTGACCTCACAGGCTCAAGCCAACCTGTTCAATACAGAACAGTTCACACAAGCAAAGCCTACTTTGGCTATCTGCCAGTGTCAGTCAAGACATTTTTTCTACCCTTTAACTGATGATCACTACAGCCATACAACACAACAGGGCACACCAGTCACCAGGCAAGACCAGGCCTGATCCCATAACCCAATTGCAACATCCACCAGCTTCCTATTTATATATCTCACTAATGAACACAAGTTTGCAGTGGGTTTTCACTATGAATACCATTAAACATTCCAATGTGCCAAATGCTGTGCACAAGGATTAAATACCATTAAAATACCAATATGCCAATTTGTGCATGCAAGAATTGATGAGCCCAACCTTTTCCAAGATGCTGCCCTCAACTTGGTAGTGATCCTGGTTGCAAGTGGTGCAGTGTGACTCAGAACACAGCTTAGGTATGCTCAGTGATGTTTGATGCTCAGTGATGTTTGATGCTCAGTGATGTTTGATGCTCAGTGATGTTTGATGCTCAGTGATGTTTGATGCTCAGTGATGTTTGGTGCTCTGACTAAGTTCCAGTTCCACAGGTGGAGTTCCAGAGAAGAATAACATCAATGAAATAATACAAATTCAAGTTGATAGAGCAGTGTTTTCCTGTGTGTTGGTGGCTCCCTGGTGAGGTGGGTAGCTTGAGTAAGAGAGAAAGCTGTTTGAGGGATAATTTTCAGTATGTGAATTGTAGATAGTGATGCAGGTGAAAGATGGCAATTCATGTTGTGTCTCTAGTGAATTATTAGATAATAAAGGTCACCAATGTTGATGGTTTGAGTGAGAGTGTGGTTGGCAAAGGTGCTGTTACTACATGAGGTATAGACTCTTTCACTTTGTCCACCCACATCTCTGGGATGTGGGTAGGTGGCACCACCCAAGGGGGATGGGCATTGGTAGAACATAAGGTGATGTAAGACCTTAGGAAAGTGTGACCTTGTTTATGTTGAGTACCTCTCACATCCAACCAACTGCCAGTTAACTGATTAATATTGAGATGAAGAAACAACCAAAACATATATGCACACACATGTACGAGTGAGGAGTGGGGGTTTGAAGAGCAGGTAAAAGGTAGATAGAGTGATTGTTATGAAATATACCTCATGTGCATGCCATTTCTTCCAGCTTGTTCTCACTGAGAAGCATCAGAACGTGTGCGTGTGTGTCGTCTGGAGTCTCAGAGGAGCTCAATGCCAAAGTGAGACTGCTGCACGAGGAACTGCAGCTGCTATAGGAGCAGGGCTTCTTCCCATGTAGGGAAGGTGGTCAATCCCATGGACAGGAAGAAGGCGTCAGTCCAGGTGAATCTGAATGTGTGGAGTTGGTGTTGTGTCAGTGTGTTTATGCGAGTATGTGTGATTGTGAGAGTGTGTAAGTGTGAGTGTAAATGTGTGTGGGGGGAGGTTATTTATGGCTGAGTGATGGTAGAGATTTCTTATCACTGGGTGATGGAGGAGATGGCTTATTATTGGGTGATGGGGGACGTGGCTCACTACTTGATGGTGGAGATGGGGGCGAGTGTGGGGAGGAGTTGTGAGCCTCCCTGTGGTATTCCCTGGTTACTGGGCTATGGCCCTGCTAATTGCATGATGTGGGGCAGATGGACTGCCATCCTGTACTGTTCCATGTGTATTTTTAAATGATTTGCAAAAGAAGAAAGTTTTCAAAACCAAAAAGTTGGACTTTTTTTTGAGGGACTTGAAAAGGAATAGGCCTTCAGAGGACTGGCATGAATTTACACACAGCCAGATTTTATGGTGAAGTCATCCATGATCCTGTAGAGACCCTCAATGTGCTTGCTGAGAAGAAAGAGAAGAGACCGAAAGATGAGAGGAAGAAACTGAGATAGAGGAGACAAGTGGATACTGAGGTGACACTTCACTGTACCTATCCTGCATGTGTTCTTGTTGCTGTGAATAAGGCTGGTCTAACTAACCACACACGCCAGAAAAACAAGCTTCTGTTTAAAGTGCATGAATCGGCTCTGCAAGAAATTATTTCATTAACATGGTCTTCATAACCACCAAAGATATTGTAACAAGAGATCACTTAGAACATAATTTCTAGGCCTGTACCACTCCTACAACATGTGGCAAGTGGAATGCATACAAAATATGGATGGTGTGTGTGTGTGTGGCTGAATAATTATGTAATTATACTCTGTGACTAACAACCCCAGGATTGCAATTTCAAACCCTAGCCCTGATAGGAAGTTTCCTGTCTTTTGACATCTTATCATACCAGTCCACCCACCTGTTATGGAGACTTAGAATTTCCTGGTGTGTAAATTTACTGGCCATAGCTTATCAGTAAGCAAAGGATTCAGGTGCAACTTTACGTGCCCACACACATAAGCTGGGGTTCATGGTCATTCCTCCTTGGAGCTCCTAGCCCAGCTCCAGGAGTTTGCTTGCACTTGCTCATGGTGCCAGCTTAGAGCACAGGCACCCTGACATTCTCAGGTGCTCATGACTATATGACTGCAGCTAGAGAATTTCTCCTTTTGTGTGTGTGTTCGTGTGTGTGTGTGGGGGGGGGGGGGGGGAAGAGTGTGATTGTGAGTGTGTGTGCCTGTGTTGTAATGTATGTGTTGTTCTAGTGCATGTTGCATTGTATGTGTGGTGTGTGTATCCAGCTGACGGTGAGAGTGTGAGTGTAATTGTGTGTATGTGTGTTGTAGTATGTTTGCAAGTGGTGAGTGTGTGTGTTCCTCTTGCAAGCTATATCCTTGACCAAAGAGAAATAGGTCTGGAGTCACCACTATGCCTAACCAGTTCAATACCTAACCAGTTCAATACCCTCCTATTTTGGAGGGTAACTGGAAGTTGTAATGTCATTATTGCATGACCAAAACAATTCTAATTCAGTGATGGCTTCTCCTGGTAAGGTTGAAGCTGCTGCAATTGCAGCAGCTAAATGCTTAGGGTTATGAGAGTTTGATGCCTTTGTAGCTTGAGGTTGTTGCTGGGATATTAGGTTGTAGACATGTTTTTGTGGTTTTACCCACAGGATACAGCAAGAATTTATGCTATGGTTGCATCATTAACCACATATGGGTGTGGTTTAGCCATGGCCACACCCATTGTGGTTTATTTTTTTGCTATTGAAAGCTAATTAAACAACCAACCAGATTGAAATTTGGAATGTGTTTTCCAAGCAACTGGGTGAGCATTATTAATGACACGTGCATGTGTCGATGGATGTGGTTTGGTCATTGTTTTAACCTCTGAAGTTGTTCAGCTGCCCACAGTCACATGCAGTTACATGCTCTTTCCTTACCTCTGCTATATGGACAGATGGAGAAAACAGCAATGGCCGCCCTCTGTGGTGATGTCTGTGGTATGCCAGGTCCACACCGCACTGAGTAATTTGATAGAGGAACGAATTCACATATACACGTGCACACACTTCACTCTCCTCCCAATGTAGCCAGCATGTCTCTGATGTGTGTGAGTGTGTTAGTGTTGGTAATGGGTCCATACATTCTGATACAATATGGATGAGTGAGTGTTAACGCACGCCCATGTGTGTGTGCAGGTGAGTGTGTGCATGTGTGTGCGTATGTGTGTGTGGCTGAGTAGTTATGCCCTTGGATTAATAACCCCTGGGTTATGAGTTCAAACCCAGCACTGACAGGAACTTTTCTGTCTTCCAACATCTTCCCACACCAGTCCACCGAGCTGTGATAGGGACCTGGAATTTTCTGGGGTGCAAATTCACTGGCCATTGCTTGTAAATCAGCTAAGAGTCAAGGTGGGACTTCTGCTCAGGTGACTCCAAAATTATTAGGGTATTAATTTTCATAATCCTTAACCAACTTCATGGGTATTGGCTGCTGAGTTCCTGTTATTTGATGCTAAGTAGTTTTCCAGAACCATATTAATTCACAAGTTCCTTTTTGTAGTATTTTGATACTATAATGTTGTGTTCTGTTGTCAAGTAGCCTGAACATATTCGAGGGTGAGTCCCTCTGATAGTGTGTGCAAATGATTTAGTGGGCTCTATAGAAGGTATATAAATTGTTTCTATCGCCCACATTGTTATTTTTGGATGCATGGGAATCTTGGCATTGTGTGCTGAGCCAGTGGTCCTGCCTGGCTGGATACAACTCAAGTCTATCCATGAAAAGATTCCTCTCTCCCACACACTATAGATGTAGGGGCTAATGCTATTGTGATGTGGGGAAATGAAGTCTCAGATGGTAGACTTCTATGTTGTGCCCTTTCTCTCAACTGCACCACACACATGCATGTACACACGTTTGTTCCTAGTTAACTTGAAACATCAGATAGCACACTAATAGTAAGTGAAGATGGGGCAAACTAGAGTCCATTGTCAGAAAGCCAAGAGAACACACCCTATCCTGAACTTAGAAATCCCTCACCTCCCATTCTAACTTCTACTTATCCTGTTTCTCCTACAGTAGTTCTCCAGATGAAGTAAATGTTGTTCAACTGGCGACCTGCTAGACCTCCAGGTGTGGGACAAAGTCCCATCCCTTTGCACAACATTCTAATGTGAAGCTAAGCCATAGCTATAACTTGAGATAGAGGTGATATTGATTAAGTCACATGGAGAGATAAATCATCCTTTTTTTAGTGTGGGAGGGGGGTGGGGGGTTCAATTGTAATGGCTATCAACAAATGATGCTCATTAAATGCATAGTTTTTTTTTGGTTTTGTTTTTTTTTTTTTTTAATAAACACTTATAATTAATGACTATAATTTAAGTATGCTAATTTGGCCAACTGGAATTGGTGATGCACTCAAATAAACAGTACGTGGAGTACAACAAGAGACAGATCAGCAAGATTTATCCTGCAAGGTCAAGGGTCAACTCATCCAATTGTGATCCTGTACCTCTGTGGAATGCTGGATGCCAAATAGGTTAGACAAGTCTCTCTTCTTGTTAGTGTTGAAATGTTTCTTCTATTTTGCATAATATGACAATAATGTTTGCTGTTTGGATAATGAATCTGATATATGGTGTTATCGTAGCTAGTATTACTAAGTTTCTTCCTTTGTTATTATTTGTTGTTTGTGGTTTATTATTTGGTGGGGGTCTTTATTCGGAATATGATTAGAATTACCAAGTATTCAGTATTTTTAGTCATGATTCAATAGTTTTGTCTCTGTAATGTGCATTATAGAGCTGCTTGCTCACAGAATCTCTCCTTTATGATGGCCTGTGTGCATACTATGTTATCTATTAATTCCATTGCAACTGTGTTCAATACATGTACAATATTATGAGAATATAACGAGGGACACTCTGATGTAGAGGACTCATTGGCTGCTACTTCTTTAGCTGATTTTCTATAGTCGCACTGTGTGTGCGTGTAAAACAATTAACACCACCACTGACACTACTGGAAGAAATCACTATTCTCAATATAAAGTCTGCAAGAGCACCACCCACACACTATCTAATGGAAAACAATATACCATGCACCTATACAAGGAATACCCACAAATATCTAGCAAACCTTTGTTCACAATATGAACAAGAACTCAATATAATGGTAAATTTACATCACTTTTCCAAGGATACTGTCCACAGCAAATATGTGTGAAGCAAGTGGAGAGTGTTTAATACATATACTGCAGCTGCCACTTGCCTGCACTCCACCTGAGCACTCATACACACACACATACACACACATACACACACACACACACACACACACAAACACACACACACACGTTAACTCTCAATTACAATACTTTTTTATCCATAAAAAAGCTGACCTGGATATTTCGGTGTTCTTGTTTTGTCCCACAAATAGAGATTTACTGACTTCTCAAAATGTTCTCATGTGTTACTGCTGTGTGCACATGTGCAGCTGATAGTCGCCCTTACCAACCATAGAAAACACACCTTGTAGTGTATGCATTGTTAACATTATTCTTGTTGATTATTAATTTCATTTTTTAATACTGAGCATGCTAACTCAGAATTGTAAGTCACATATTTTGTTGATCTTGTGCTTGTGTGCAACTTGTTGGTTATAAAGTTATCCGTCTTAATCCTTAAAAAGAATCCAAATAAAAATATGACAAATTGGCGATGAGGTCTGGGATTAAGATGGCATCAATCCTTGGGAAGATCAAGTAATTTGATAGAAAGAGAGAGCAGTGGTCGCAGTATGTTGAGCAACTGGACCATTTCTTTGTAGCCAACAATATCGTTGATGGAGATAAAAAGAGAGCAGTTTTCTTGTCTGTGGTAGGACCAAAGCCATACAGAATGCTAACTAGCTTGCTATCGCCAGAGAAACCAGGAGAGAAAAGCTATCATCAGTTGGTGGAGCTTTTGAAGAAGCAGTACGATCCAAGACCGTCTGAGATCATGCAAAGGTTTAAATTCCATAGCCAATTGAGGAAAGCAGACGAGAATGTGTCTAGCTATGTAGCGGAGCTACACTCACTCGCTGTTTATTGCAATTTTGGTGCAACATTGGAAGTTATGCTCCGTGATCGTTTAGTTTGTGGGATGAACAATGAAGGTATTAAGAACAAGCTATTGGTAGAGGCTGATTTAACCTATGGGAAAGGGTTGGATATTGCAAGAAGTCTAGAAGTTGCTGCACAAAAAATTTGCAGGACCTCAGATCAACCAGCAGGACACCAGGAAATGGTGTAAGTCAGCATGACATAAATAAGGTGCATGCAAGAAATACATTCAAAAAGAGCACTGGTAAAGGCAGTGTATCAAGTGAGTGTTGCAGGTGTGGAAAACCTGGGCATTTAGCCACAGCTTGTAGATTCAAGGATTAAATGTTACTTATGTGGGAATATTGGACACTTGAAACAGGTCTGCAAAAGTCGTCAGAGATGAGGTAGGAAGGACACACCTCAGAAGTCAGTTTGTCGTCTTGAAGAAGAGGAGGAGGAGGTAGAAACCCATGTTTACAATATTAACTTCTGAAGGGTTCTGTTGATCCATTGAAAATTGAAGTCAAACTTGATGGTTGTTCAATATGCATGGAGATTGATACTGGTGCAACCATGTCAGTTATGTCAAAAACCACATTTAATCAGTTGTAACCTAGTAGATGTCTATCTGCCACAAATATGAGATTTTTTTCTTATACAAAGGAACCTATCTCTGTATTGGGTTGCGTGGAAGTAAAGATTTCGTATCACAACCAGACAGCTAACTTACCTTTGTTAGTTATGGAGGGTAGAGGCCCATCCCTTTTTGGCAGAAATTGGTTAAAAGAGATTACTCTGAATTGGAAATTTATCCATCAGATAGCTATTAATGAGTTGGAAGTTCTCTTGAGCAAGTATAAGGATGTGTTCAGAGAAGAATTTGGTACACTTAAAGGGTTCCAGGCACACATTGAGTTGGTGCCAAATGCTGGAAGACACATTGAAAGCCTAGTAGAAGAAGGTACTTTAGAGCCAGTGGAGTTCTCCAACTGGGCTGCCCCAATAATCCCATTGTTGAAGAGTGATAAATCGAGTGTGAGGATTTGTGGAGATTTTAGGATAACTGTTAATCCAGTTTCCAAATTGGATAGGTATCCGATACCTAGAATTGAAGATTTGTTTGCAAACCTAAAGAAAGGGAAGTCATTCACAACTCTCGATCTTAGTCAGGCATACCAGCAATTGACTCTGGATGAAGAATCCAGGAAATGTGTGGTGATAAACACACACAAAGGTCTGTTTAAATACACAAGACTTCCATATGGGATTTCTTCTGCTCCAGGAATTTTCCAAAGAGTTATGGACAATTTGTTGCAAGGCTTGTCTGGTGTAGCGGTGTACTTGGATAACATTCTGGTAACTGGTGCCACAGAAGAGGAACACTTACGTACATTGGGGAAAGTTCTTGGTCAGTTGGAAACGTCAGGACTTTGTGTTAAGAAAAAGAAGTGTCAGTTCATGGTTCCTAATGTAACTTACCTTGGACACCAGATTGATGCTTCTGGATTACATCCACTACCAGACAAAGTCAGAGCAATAGAAGAAGCTCCTGCTCCAAATAATGTCACTGAGCTGAAGTCGTACCTTGGGCTATTGACTTATTATGGCAAATTTCTACCAAATTTAGCCATTCAGGGGCACCCTTGTATCAGTTGTTGTAGAAACAACGTCCTTGGATGTGGGGACAGCAACAGAAGAAGTCATTTCAAACCTCAAAGAAATTGCTTACATTGTCATGGTTACTGGTACACTTCAACCCAGATATGGAATTAATTTTGGCTTGTGATTCATCTGCATATGGTATAGGTGCAGTTCTGGCTCATAAAATGCCAGATGGGACAGAAAAGCCTGTAGGTTACGCTTCCTGTACTCTCACAAAAGCAGAGAAAAATTACTCACAGTTGGAGAAGGAGGGACTTCCTTGTATTTTTGGTATAAAACGATTTCACTCATATCTGTTTGGTCATGCATTCACCTTGGTGACTGATCATAAACCCTTGTTGGGGTTACTGGGTGAGAGTAAGGCAATTACACCTCAGGCATCAGCTCGAATACATCGCTGGGCATTGTTTTTAGCAATGTACGAGTACACTCTCAAGTTCCGTAATACAACAGCGCATGGGAATGCAGATGCACTTGTCGGTTACCACTGCTGGTAGTTCCAGCCAATGTGGAAAAAACCTCCTGAGTTGGTATTGCTAACTGAACATTTACAGGATGCACCTGTAACTGCGGATCACATTTGTTCTTGGACACGGAAGATCCAATCCTATCAAAAATGGTACAATTTCTCCAGCAAGGCTGGCCTAGTCATGGTGAACCTTCCTTAACTCCCTTTTTTCTCAAAAAGGACAGAGCTATCGCTATATGAAGGTTTCATTTTGTGGGGATCACGTGTGGTGGTTCCAGAACCAGGAAGGAAGACAATGCTGATGTTACTGCATGAAGGGCATCAGGGAATGTGTCGTATGAAAGCACTGGCAAGAATGTACGTTTGGTGGCCGGGGATCAATGCAGACATTGAAGTGTCAGTAGGTGGATGCTATGAAAGTCAACAGAATCAGTCTACACCACCTGCAGCCCCTTTGAATCCATGGAGTTGGCCTACATGTCCATGGGCACGGTTACACTTAGACTTTGCTGGTCCATTCTTAGGACAGATGTTCTTCATACTGATAGATGCACATTCTAAGTGGATTGAAGCATATGAAACAGCTTCAGCAACATCTACAGTTGTTATGCAGGAACTCAAGACCACATTCGTAAGATTTTTTTTTGGCCTGAGACCATTGTCACTGATAATGGCACATGTTTTGTCAGTTCAGAGTTCGAAGAATTTTTGCAGAAAATGGCATTCAACATATCACTTCAGCACCGTATCATCCAGCTTCTAATGGTTAGCAGAACGGGCTGTGCAGATTGTTAAAAAAAGGGCTCAAGAAGGTTACTAAGGGTAGCATTTCTGATAGACTTGCTAATGTGTTGCTATCCTTTTGGATCATGCCACAAGGAACTACGGGAAGAGCTCCTTTGGAAATGTTGTTGGGGAGGAGGCCGAGAACAAGATTGGACCTAGTGAAGCCTCACACAGCTGAGTGTGTGGAGAAAAAGCAACGACAGCAGAAATCTAAGCACGATGCAACTGCAAGAGCACAAACATTTCGGATGGGTGATCATGTGTGGTTCAAGAATTTCAGAAGTGGTGAACAGTGGATACCTGATAGTATCACAGGAAAGGTTGGTAATGTTACTTTCTCAGTACAGTTGAACGATGGGAGGATATGGAGAAGTCATCAAGACAACTTATGACATCGACAGAAACCAGATGTACCAAAAGTCGCTATCAGTCATGACCAGACTGAGGCATCTCCACCAGTATTACCAAGAGTGGAAGAACAGCCTGAAGAAGTTGTAGACTCCACTACAAGGGACTTGGACTCACCAGAAGAGGTTCAAGTTCGCCCAACTACTCATGTTCTACCAGAGTCGGGAGAAGCACTTGTGTCTCCAGAAAGAACTGATGAAGCACGTCCAACAGAAATTTCCGCCTCTGCAACACCATCAGCAAGAAAGGAATATCCCTCAAGAATCAGGAAACCACCCAATAGGTTTGAACCTGAATGGAACTGAATTGAATGCATATGTCCTTTTCTAAGGGGAAAGGAATATAGTGTACACATTGTTAACATTATTGTTGTTGATTATTAATTTCATTTTTTAATACTGAACATGCTCCTCAGAATTATAAGTCACATGTTTTGTTGTTAGCAAAGTATCATTTAGGTACACTTCTTCAACCAACTCTCTAACTGTCACTCTGATGCCCCCACCATACCTGTCACTCTACTCCACTCCACTCCACTCCACACCACACCATACGACACCACTCCATCCAACACCACTGTACACCATACCACTATACACCACTCCACACCACACCACTAAGCAAAGCCATGGCTCATGTAAAGCAAAGTTACAATGTGTTAGTAGCACATGTGAAATGTTGGAAGAATATGCACAGCTAAATAAGTCGTAGTACAGCAAATGAACATGTGCTATTAGAGAGAGATAAGTCTGAGCATGTGAATGTGTCCAAAGTAAAAAAAAAAATATTACGATATGTATTTGCATAACTGACTTGTCTCACTGTGTTCTGTGTGAAAGTGATTAGTAGCCACAACTTGCCCCCGAACCAGATAGCAGAACGGAAGGGATATCAATCCTTACATGATCTTGCAGCTTAAGGGAACCAAGGAAGATGAGGAATTTCACACCAAAGTGGTAGATGACAATGGTGAGTGAGTATGTATCAGTGTAATAGTGTGCCGACATTGTGATTATCAAATATACAGTGGCAAGACTGGTTTATGTTGTATCACCAAATATAATGAAGTGAAATAATCTAAAAAATGGCAATCTCTGACTACAAGCTGTGTAGCAAAGTAGGTTGTGTTTTCGCTTTGTGTGCACTTTTCAATTCTGTGTATCCACTCGTAATCAATTATTGCATAATTGCAGTACAAATAACAGTGTGTAATTGTAATTGGCACTATGTAAAAATATTTAAACACTCTAAAAAATAGCTTAAATGAGGTCAGCAAAACTGTAAACTACATGAACCCTGTACAACAGCCAAAGCGCAAATTTACGGCACAGTTTGTGGGATTCCATCTTCAGACATCATCTAATTTACATTTAAAAATCAGCTATATATGTGTGCAGTCACAGTCAGTCAGCTATTGGTCAGTTTGCAAATAGCTAAATCATAGAAATCAATAAATCACACTCAATAAATTTAGAGAAGAAATCAGATTGATCTAGTACCACATACACCGCATTATTCTGAGCACAAATTGATGTGATAAATTTCTTGCTACACCACAGACACTATATAAGTTGGTGTTGAGGGAGTGTCTTTTTGTGTTAAGGCTATTTGTAGTTAAATTGGCTTGTCTTTCTGTAATTATTTTACATACAATAAACAATATTAATTAATTCACACAACAAACATTTTAAAGTTGTTATATAGTGTTGTTGTTATTGTGGTCATTATGACACACACACACACCCCCCCCCCCCCCCCCCCCCCCCCTCCCTTTTTTTTTTTTTTTTTTTTTTTTTTTTAAGTTTCATTTTGAGCTCTGTAAGGGAGCATCATCAGGAATGAGATAGCCAAGAACTGATCATGCTGTAAAATATCTTTGGGGGAGGGGAGGGGGGGGGGGTGTGTGGTCTCCACTGTAGGATGGATATTTTTTTTTAGTCTTATTATCATTATCTATTTGAGTTTTGTTGTCTGTTTTTTTTTGTTCTGTTTTTTTTTTTTGGTGATTCCTCCACACAATCCATACTAGCCTGAGGGGCTCAAACTTTCAGGGTTCTGTGTGGGTGGCCCTGGGGTTGTTATAATGAAGTTTGTTGAAGATTGAAGTAAAATCCTATCCATGGGGCAATTTATTTTTCAAAATTTCTTGGTTAGAGTTACAACTCTATTAGCCACCCAACTTACAACAAATCACAAAATACAATGCATGTTAGCAAAACTGTACCCATACCTCTTCTACACCCTCTTTTTCTTTTCTTTTCTCTGTACACCCAAGCATCTGGGATGAGATAGCAAACAACAGACCTAAAATTATATTAAGTGGTCTTCATTGCCCCTGTCCATAGGACTGGTGCCATGCTAAAATATCCTTCAGGAGGGGCCGGGGCTCAATTTCATGCATGGGGAAACAGCCACCAAGCTTCATATAACTGAATAATCAAGCCAAAGAAAACTTCAAACTATAGTAAGATATTCCTTTCTGCAAACAATAAGTAATTTGTTTGATGCAACTTCTCATGGGGACACACAGAATACTGAGATATTATCTCAGGATACAACATCAGCAGGCACAACGTGATGTCACACATCTTTCATCTATTTCAGTGGAAATTGAAAAATACT
This sequence comes from Lycopodina hypogea, assembly GCA_963969325.1. NCBI lineage: Eukaryota > Metazoa > Porifera > Demospongiae > Poecilosclerida > Cladorhizidae > Lycopodina > Lycopodina hypogea. Next base: position 3,534,782 of record OZ017789.1, read on the forward strand.
GGTTTGATTGGGTCAATACAAGAGTACAATAAAAATCCACAGTAGGAGACTCTCCATGCACAATTTAACACAAAAATACATACGGAAAATGGAGAAAAAGAAGGGAAATAAAGAAGCAAAACGTGAAATGTGATAGTTGCAGTTTACATGCATTAGCTAAGACAGCTTCACTAAAAAGCACAAAATTCACAAAATTTCCATTATCCAACCATATGCAAATGTAAAATATATTAATTGAACATGAAGAAAACAAATCAAACTGGAGTCCCAAAGTCTCTCAGTTCATTCTTCATGAGAACAGACTGCCTCTGACTTTCGCCACGCCCAGAACTCCAGTGGGGGTCTCCCTTATTTAAGTCAACACCAGAAAGGGATTCAGCCAATTGATCAGTATTATCAGCAACAGAAACTTCGGCTGAAGCTCGTCTTGAAGATATCTCTGTATCTTTCCTTCTTCGTCTCTCAGAAGGAGGTCTTAAAGGAGGGAAGCTGTACAACAACAAAAACAAAAACCCAACAACAGTAAGCCACAGGTATGACCACTGGCAATGAACAGATGTCCTGTAACAAACAGTCAACAAGTATAGCACCAAATATTATAATAAGAACCTATTATAGGGGCTTTGGTCTAATTATATATTTATAAAAGAAATATACCCATCATTGCCCAAACAAGAAATATAATTGTGACGACACTTTGGTGTAAATCACCAGCGTCTACTCAGCATAAGCATAGCATGCAGTCAGGCTAGTCCAGAATCAGCCTGAACACTTTTTTCAGGTTGACAACACCACGCAAATTCTTAATTATAAATCAACTTCCACACGTACTGAGAGCATGCCCACTAATTGAGCCTGCCAAGTGTAGCTGCAGCAATGAATGCAGCTGCAGTAATGGATGAAGAGTCAGTGGCCCCAGAGAGAGCCTCACCAACCAGCAAGTTCATGTTCCCTAAACTTTCTTTTGGATTGAAGGCACCAGTTCTGTGCAGTTTTCAACCATTTCAGTTTAAACATTAGCCATTCCTTCATTATGATGAAGCAAAAGACCTTACCTTATGCCATACTTGCCTTCTCCGCTCCAAGGAGAAGCGACATAAGGCTGTTAATGCTGATTCTGCATTTGTAAGTACATTAGATTGAAGCCTCTATAGCTTCATACTGTTTAGTATTATCTGAGTAAAGTAAAGTCTGTTTTTAATTGGAATAAAATCAATGATAAAATATATATATATATATATCATCCTTTCAGGTGATGAGAGGTTTTCTAATTGTAAGGATGACACCATCTCATTAAAAAAGCATGAAATATTAGATGCCACCGGGAAGCAGTAGATATATATATTGACTGTTATTCCTAAATCTATCAGAAATATTGGTGAACAGCTCTCACTGCAGCATGTTGTTCCGAAGAAAAAGAACAGGGACGCATTATCCAGTGCATGACCACCAGGTTTCTAGGTCTTGCCCTGAAAGGCAGTGGTGATGATGCTGATGGGAATTTCCTCAAGTTACTATCAATAAAAGCTGAGCAAGATGCCAACCTTGTGGAGTGGCTAAAGAGAATGTGTACACCAGCCCCAGCATTCAAAATGAAGTCATTAAGACCCTAGGTCTCAAGGTACTGAGAGACTTAGCTTCTGATCTCCAGCAATCACCATATTTGTGTACAATGGTTGATGAGACCATAGATATCTCAAACAGGGAATAAGTGGCTGATATCTGCTGGATTACCAATGATATGCAGGTAAATGAGGAGTTCATTGGGCTCTATAACATCCCTTTGGTGCATTCCAGAACTTTAGTCAGCATGATTAAAGATGTTCTTACTAGAATGAACCTGAGTGTTAATAAACTGCGAGGGCAATCTTATGATGGTGAGAGTGCAATGAAAGGTACAAAGAATGGTGTTGCTAAGCAGATGTGTGATATGGAGCCCAGGGCTGTTCACATTCATTGCTATGGTCATTCTCTCAATGTGGCAGCAAATGGTACACTAAAAATCTCTAAGCTGATGAATGAATGCTTTGGAAATGACACAAAGTCACCAAATTAGTGAGTTTTCTCTTCGCCAAGATGAAATATTTTGTTCAGTACAAGAAAACATGCCCTCTAAAGTCCTGTCTACATTAGTAACGGGTATCCAGTAACACCCGGTTCCAAATACTTTCTTGCGTCCACACCGGCACAGAGCTGAACTCGTTCCACATCACCTGGATGGGCTAAATAATTGGCTGGGCATATTAATTGGTTCTACTCTACCACATAGAGAAACAGGGTATTCTATTTTCTGGAGTGCTCCGTCGTTCTGTCTCTTTCCCTCTGCAATGTTATTGCGCTAAGGGAGGATAGAGAGGAGGGAGAAAGATGTTAGTAGTTAAACTAATAGCGAACATCAGCAATAAAGTTACAGGTATATTCAATAAATCTGAGCAGCTCGAAATCTACCCTTCTAAAGGTTTCAAGTGAAACGTGTAAAATCCATTGGAACGAAACCGGGTGTAGCGTGGACATGTGAAACCTGTTCCAGACAGGGGGTGAAACCAGTTCTATTGTGCAGTGTGGACGGGGCTTAAGTCTACTCCAGGAATGAGAATCCTGTGTCCAACAAGATGCACTATGAAAGCAAATTCCTTGCCAATATTATAGGTAATTTTGAAGTCCCTCAAAGTACATGTGAAGAGGCTATGTCTGTGATAAGGGACACAGATTACAAGGCCAGGATAAGTGGAGTAGCAGCCCAGATAAAAACATTTAATTTCATCAATGGAGTCATGCTTGCAGAAATGATTTTAAGACATGCTGATGATCTCAGCAATACCCTTCAGCATGAGTCCCTGTCTGCAGCAGGACAGCAGCTTGCACAATCACTGTACAGACACTCTGGAGGGTATCCGTAGTGATGAAGCATTTAATTCATTTTGGTCAAAGGAAACTAGCTTCATTTCAGCCCATCATATTTAAGAACCAGAGGCACCACTACAATGCAAGCGACCGAGGAGGCACAATGAAAAGTTTATCGGTTGGAGATTTTCAAAACACTCCCTAAAGTATGGTAGAGGCGATATCATTTCGAAGCTGTTGATCTCATCATCAACTGTATTACTGATCGTTTTGACCAGCAAGGGTACAAAATGTATTCCTGTATAGAGGCTCTTCTTTTAAAAGCATGTAAAGGTGAAGATTTCGATGAAAACTTGAAAACTGTTTGCTCATTTTATAGGGATGATTTGACAGTGATCTTCTTCTATGTACTCAACTTCAAACATTCAGGGCACATTTCCTATAAGTCCATGACAAGGGTGAAGTTGCAGGAGGAACTACTACGATATTTGATTAGAAACACTATTTTTCATCTCTTTCAGGTGGTCAGAGAGATCTCATGTCTCAAGTTTATCACTTTATGCAGCTTATTCTCATTATGCCAGCCACCAATGCTACATCTGGGGGGTCATTTAGTGCATTAAGAAGAGTGAAGAGGTACTTTAGGTCAACAATGCTCCAAGAAAGACTCAACTATTTGATGTTACTTCATGTCCACTGCGACTAAACTAAAAAATTAGGACTTGAAATCTGATGTAAATGAATTTAATGCAGATTCAACTCATCGATCAAACATTTTTTCTAAATTTTAATATTTACAGTCACATTCCACTTAACATAATTATTGTTTAACCGATTATTGAAAGTTATTAATATTTTCAAAAATAAATAATTATTTACAAAAAGTTAACTCAATATATAGAGAGAGAGACTAAATACAAATGTGAATTGTTCCATCGAAGTTTCACTTCTAAATATCAAGGTTTTCCTGAGGAAAGAAAACACACACAACACGAACATAGCATAGAGAACCTTAGAGAACCTTGAGAACCTTAGCATAGAGAAAAAACATTAAATTGCAACCGCACCCATTTAACCACACCCACTTCCTGCCCTGACCACTTCAAATGTGCTTGCTACTCCCATGCTCTGGTAGCTTGATAAAATTGTAGTCTCTCAAGCACAAACCCTGTACAAGCACAGCAAGTATTGTGTATACATTACATCATCAACAAACATACTCTAAAAGAAAGCATAGACTTGCATAGCATGAATTTGGCATAGCTGTAAGATATGTCCTAACAAGAATTTCCTCACATAAGAATTTCCTCACAAAGATATTGCTCTCCATAAGCCATGTCCTCTTGTAAGACATGTCCTCCAATAAGATATACTTTCCTGTAAAACATGTCTTCCTATAAGCCATGTCCTCCCATAAGACATATCCTTGTGCAAGACATGCCCTCATGTAAGACATGTGCTCCTGTAAGACATGCCCCCTAAAAGAGATGACTTCCTGTAAAACCTGTCCCGTCATATACTCCAGTAAAACATATCCTCCTGTAAGATATGCCCTATAAAACATGCCCTCCCATAAGACATACTCAAGTAAAACATGTCATCATGAAAACATGTCCTCCTCTAAGACGATTTTGTGATCACTGCCCAGTTTTAGTGGGCCTAGTAAGTGATGGTGCCAAAGGACGCAATTGCGTGCTTGTATGCCAAATTGGTAAAGTGTCTTCAAATGTGTAGTCTCCATTGAAGCAGTCTTGATTCCTTCACTTTTCAACAAGTCAATCCAATACAGACATTCGTTTGTAAGAACTTTCTTTTTATATTAATCAATTAATTAATTAAAAGAAAGAGAAAAATTCACCTTAAAAATATAATATTGCTAAGATATTTTCAAAAATGTTAACACAGCAGAAACGAAGAATTTTCCTATCAAAATGGACATAATCAGATGCCGCCAGATGATTGGTCAAGATCTGCAGCAAAACATAAAAAGTGACGGATCCAAGCAAGATACGTGTAATCTCCTCCACATCTCCCTCCATGCAGACTAATAGGCAGCACATGTCTTAATGACTACACAAGCTTGTGTGTACTCTTTAGTGGGCATGTTCAAGCAAATACGAATCCACATGGGGGACTAGGGCTAGGAAAAAAATATTCTGCTTATTTACAGGGACAGTTTCCAGTTAATTAATGTTAGGCTGATGTCTAAAAAAAAGGTTAAAAAAAAAAGAAAAAAAGGCAAGTGTAATTTTTTTCCAGACAAACATTTAATGGTAACATGTGTGTATGTTACCATTAAATGTTTGGCTGGAAAAACAGTGTTCCATTCACCTGCACTTCAAGCTTATGCACACAAAACACACAATCACTTAAGAGTTGTTTACCAACAGCTGCAACAGCAAAAACCTTTCCCCATTTCTAAACGATGTCGAGTGAACCCATGCTCATATAAACTTAAAATTTGTAGTGAACTAGCATCCCCAGACCAGGCAGTTAAGCCTCACCTCACCACAACTGGCTAAATATAGAAGGAGCAATTATAACCAGAAATGGTGGAAATGTTGGAAGGGGAGAGAGAGAGGAATGTTGGAGCTGATGAGATAGAGGCAGTTATTTAGCCAATTCAGGCGGCATGTTTAAAAATTTATAAATAAACAGCAAAAAAACAGAGAAGCCTTCTTCATCTAAGCATGTTTAATGCGAGAGACTGGCTGTAGAATAGTAGCCATTACTCATGTCCAGACTATCTCTCTCATGTCATGGTTGTAGCTTCATCATTGCTAGTTTCACTGCTACACCTACTACTACTACACTCACTCTCACTCCTCCACCTCTGACATATCTAGTTCAACACCACAGCCTCTCAAAGCCATGAATATACTCAGACATACACTCACTAATAAACAAACAAACAAATTCAACCACACACGCACACACCTCAAGATAATGCCCCAACTCGTATTGTGTACAGACAGCATAAACATTATGTGGCCCAAATGTTATGGCTACGTCACACGCATGCCTACCAATTCATTAGGGCTCAAGTTCTTGTGCACTTAACAAAAATACAATAACATTTTAAAAAACTAATGTACTTCAATATGAACAACTATGGCATGCTATCATGACCTGGTGTTTCACTTACAACAGCACCACTGCTGCCAGACAAGAGGCTCATGCACAGGACCTCCAGCTGTGGAGTATATGCCCTTGTTTACTCGTCATGCACTTGTTATAGCATGTAGACTATGTCACGCTCAATGTAACACTGTGTTTAAAAAAAAATTTTAAAAACCACTTAACTCTATCATTCTTTTATGGTGTGGGATTGAAATGCAGAGTTGTGTAAATTTCACAGTTTACTCAATATAGCCAATAAAAAAAAGGAAGAAAATGAAAAGGAAAAAAAGAAAACAACTTTTAAACATACACATAATTATCGCCCCCACCCCCCTTAAAAAAATGATGTAAAAAAAGAGGAGAAAGTGATGTTGTTTTTTTTAAACAAGAAAAATATAAACAAACAATAAATTGGAATTTACCCATTGTCCACAAACTCCACCACGGCCATCTGGGCATTGTCTCCTTGTCTTTTTGGAGCTCGCAGCACTCGTGTGTAGCCCCCTGGCCTGGTAGCGTACCGCTCCTTAAGGGGCCCAAACAGCTTTCCCATCAGCGCTGGGTGCTGTGAAATAATCAAGACCATAGAAGCAGAATGAAAAACTAGCAGAAAACCTGCCAAAGTTAGTTTATTGTTGCCCAGCTGTGATAGTGGGTAGACAACACAGCCCTCAGGTACTATATAGGGCAGGGCAGGGCAGGGCAGGGCAGGGCAGGGCAGGGCAGGGCAGGGCAGGGCAGGGCAGGGCAGGGCAGGGCAGGGCAGGGCAGGGCAGGGCAGGGCAGGGCAGAGCAGGGCAGGGCAGGGCAGGGCAGGGCAGGGCAGGGCTATGGACAGTTTCTAAGTGGGCCACCTGCACCAGCATATACCTGGGGTTGCCCATGCCAATATCAACATGAAACATAAAAGTAACAAAAAAATATATTTGATTTTTTAATCATGAACTACATTCGAATAACAGCAGCTCGTAAGTAGTCCTGTAACCATCATTACTGTTGATTTTTTTGGAAAGGCCAGAACGTTTTGGAAGCATGGTGTCTAAACTATAAAGTGTGAATAGTCTGTTGCTTGTTCGTGTGTCCGCAATTCACACTTGAACAGTTAAAGTTAGACCCATAAACCCATATATACATATATATATATATACATTTAGAATCAGTGTTACCAGGGAAACGTCATAAGCATGCCTATATGGCCACACCCCCTTCCATATTTTAAAAAAAGCCAAAAATGATACTTCCGCTAGAAAAAAAGAATGGAGCTATACCTAAAATTTGGCATGCAGACACAACTTTACTCTGCAAATAAAATGGAGTGGGTCCCATCTGGTCACACATCTTTCCTTTTATGTGTAAAGCTAAAAAATCCAAAAATGCTACTTCCTTAAAAAATGAAAAAAACACTTTGACTTATCATGTTCTCTTTTGTTTTGAAAATTAACAACACATGTCATCAAAGAAGACATTTTTGTGACTACAGCCCACCAAAAGTGGGCCGAAAAGCCACCCGTAGGGCAGGTTTTTCGCTATAATGTATAAAGGTAGATTGCCAACAATTAGATTCATAAGTTTACATATTATTTGCATGTGTGCTTTGAAATGAAATAAATGCACACCCAGTGACACCTGCCCTTGATCCCCAAAAAATCCCCTGAAAGTTGGGGATGCTTCTCTATGGAAAAATAAAAATTTTAATTTTTATGTAAATTTAAAGAAGACGAAGCACTAATTTTAATGTAAATTTAAATGCAATTTACAGATTTCCATTTAATAGAACATATTTTTCATGTTCTTTTCTTTTTGGTGGATCATTGCAGTCCTTAGTACATCACATATCTGGTGTGTTTGGGGCCAAGATGCTGAGCTTGTCTGAGCTGCCTGTTTGAGATGCCGCCACCTAGAGCATGCCATGTGAAAAGCATGAAGCTGAGAAGTCCATTCCAATGACCTTGAAAGTCTTCTGGCCCTGAGACTTGTTCACTGTCATGGCATAGCATGGCTTGACTGGAAATTGTAGACGGCGGAACTGAAATGGCAGCTCAGAGTCTGATGGAAGAAGAGGGATCGTTGGCAGGGACTACTTCTCCCTTGCAGAGTCCACATGAGATGGTTAACTGAATCAGTTGTAGGCTTCTTTAGATGAGGTGTGCATAAAATGAGTTAGTTTGAAAAATTCTCACTTTTATTATACGTTCTTTCAGGATTTCATTGGCATGTACGTTGTCACAAAATAAAACCTTTATTTTCAATAGCGTAAACTTGTTTTATTTTTATTATTTTCTGTTCAAAATCATCAATAAGCTTCCCAATAGACCTTATTCTGTTACTTCTTTTCGGAGTCCTACTTTCAATATAGCCATAAAGTATGTAATGGACGTACAATATTTGTGTACATCCATCACGTACGTCCATCATCAGCACGCATGATGTTTATATGAATAAATCACTGAAGGTAGAGTTTGAGCAGCTTTGGTTTAAACAATACTGGACTTGTGGTAACCAATTTACAGGGGGGAAAAAGGAATGCATGTATTAATACAGACTAAATGCATGGTATGCATAAATAACTTGACATTGGGAGTAACATGGGCGGGATCCCTCCTGGCTACACTTCTTCCCATTGGTGTGTAAAGTGAAAAAGTGCCAATAAAAAAATTTCTGAATAATGCTTGGAACAAAGGAGTTAGATCTACAAACACACTTTAATATATATTTTGGTTCGTATGTGCATCTAGGCATCACGGCCAAACAATTGGACTAAAAAGGCCAAGATTCAGCGTATATTCTCCAAGAACTCGGGTGAGCATTATCAAACACACGTTGGCATGGTAATGGGTGTGCTTTTGTCATAGCCACACCCACAGGCTGTGATTAATCAGAGACCAATCAGGCAAGAAATTGGCATGTAGTCTCCAAGTATCAGGGAAAACATTATTGAAGTAGGGGCGTAAATTTGTGAGGAGTTGAGAAATTTCAAATTTAGCTCATCAAATCACACCCTTTGCGGTAAAGTAAGAAGAGAGAGCAGGGGGTGGGGGAAGAAATAAGGAAAAAAAAGGAACCACCTACAAGATTTGCTGTCCCCAGGTGGTCACCCATCCAAGTACTGAGCAGGCCTAACAGTGCTTAACTTCAGTAAGCAATTTTAATTGAAATCAATTTGAACAAAAAGAGAGTTTTGCTCCAAAATTGTTTGCAGATTTGAGCAACTGTGGATTCTAAATGCATTTTTGGTGGGATTTTAGCAAGTCAATAGTCAAATCACATGCGATTTGAATTAACCAAATATTGGTGTTGTCTGACCTTAGCCACACCCACTGGAAGTTGTTTCGGCTATTAAAAGCTAATCAAACAACCAATAACCAGACTGATAATTGGAATGAGATTTCCAAGCAACTGGGTAAACATTACCAATCACATGTGTGTGTGTGTGTGTGTCAATATGTGTGGTCTGGTCATTGCCACACCCATAGGACATCATTATGCCTGCCAAACACTCATTTATGGACCAATCAGGCTGAAATTTGGTATATGGAATCCAATTAACTGGGTGAGCATGATTAACCAATGTGGGTGTGGCCATGTGCATGGTTTTGTATTAGTCACACCCACAGGAAGTTGTTTGGGGTGCCAAAAGCTAATTGAAAGGACAACATGGTCAAAATTTGAGTGGCTTCCACAATGTTTCATGTTGACATTGGCCAGGAAACACTGGGTATATGTTGCTAGTATAGATCTATCTATCTATCTATCTACCTATCTATCTATATATATATACTAGCTGAGTACCCAAGTGATGCTTACCCGACGCCAAGGGTGGCCTGGTGCCAAGGGTAGAAGAGCTTATAATAGAATAGGTGTGGTTAAGTTCATAACTCAACCTGAATCTGGCCCAAGTGTGCTGGCAGGTAACAAAAAAAAATTAATAACGATGTAATTAAACTTATGGACTATGGAGTAGATTTTCCTTCTTCCCCCCCCCCCCCTCCTCCCACCCACCACGGAGCTCTTTTGGCCATATCCACTAGAGTGCAAAAAAAAGGGGAGGGGGTGGAAAGTGGGGTGGTGGAGAGTGGGAAGATGAAGGGAAAAAAGAAGTTTGACCAAGCATTTCCCCCTCTCACTCCCCCTGGACCACATCTGGCCATGACGGAATAGAAAATAGGGGGGGGGGGGAGAGAAAAGCAGCACTTGATCTCAATTTTACCACACCAATTACCCATTGCAGTGAAAAAGTAAGTAGAAATAGGAATAAAAAAAGAAGGAAGATAAATAAGGGATAAGGGATTGGGGGGGTGGGGGAAGGAGAAAGGAAAATGTATGAGAAAAAACAACAATAATCTGACCAAGTATTGCACAGTAATAACCACTGAGATAGTGCTAGCAAAAATTAAAAAAAAAAAATTAAAAATAGATAGATAGATAGATAGATAGATAGATAGGCAAAAATACTGCAATTCCAAATTTTAATCTTTGAAAAACCATCCCCCACCAACTCCAATTGCTCATACTAGATTATATCCCTATTAGCCCAGCAGTTCACTAAACCCTGAAACTCAAGACAGAACTACCATATTATATAAAAGACAAACTAGGCATTGCCAAGGATATAATGACATGCCCACAGGAAGAGGTGTAGCCAAGCATGACCCAGCCCACATCCAAGAGTTTGGCATAAATAATACTTTTGACATTTTTTAGACTGACATGCCCATGAGGTGTGGCTAGGTGGAATTCAGCCCATGTCACTCCCTGAGTCTGTGTGTGTATAACACATTTTACTTCTCTTGGTTCAAAGATTTATCCAAAGTATCATTTTTGGCAATTTTAGCATTTTCAGCCCGACACTCACAAGGAAGATGATCATAGCCGGGAATGATTCCTTCTTAAAGAGAACACATCTGGTCCAAGCTACATTAGTCAACTGCATCCTAAAATTAGTATTGCCGCCAAACAACGTGTGGCCAAGATGATCCCCTAAGCACCTCTACACAGTTAACCCTGGGGCAAACATTAACCTTCCAAGAGGCAGAAATATGCAAGAAGCAGTTATTTTTCTATTCATACTGATGGTACTCAAATTCTGTTTCCCTCAAAGATGAAATTCAATCTGGCTCAGAACAGACTAGAATTGGAAGTTTGCCCTGGCTCAGAACAGACTAGAATTGGAAGTTTGCCCTGGCTCATACTAGCTCTCCATTCGTCAGTGCAAAGCTCATCCCTGGGCACACATTGCTCAGTGACCAACAGCACCAGCCAAACTACTCCAGCTACAGACATTGTCCTACATCAAGCATGAAACGTTTACTCCATCACTACCACCTGTTCTCATGCTCTCCACTTAGACACCCTCCCCCCCCTCCCAGCTAGCTATTTCTGGCACCACAACCATACCTGGCCTGCATCTTATCCTGGATGGTCTCTGACGGGAGCCCTGTAGCGACCATGTTGCCTTGCCTTTCCTTCCTTAGGTCAAAAATAAGACATGCGTAACTATGTTAACTTTTGCTTTGCCATTCCCACATTAAGCTTCACCTAGCAAGAACATTATCATTCTCTATTGCAAAACACAATGTTTTGAACCGTTTCATGTGAGGTATAGAGGTTTTGAATCAGTATATCACATGCCGTGTAGCAAAAGCTTGTTTTAGTTTCACCTTGTGTGTGTGCACATTTGTGTCTGTCTGTCTGTCTATTCTCTAATTTTAATTGCAATTATTTAACTTAAGTACAAATAACAGTACATGAATTTGAATTAGACATTCCTAACTAGTTACTATAATTTTTTAGTGGTCCTCATACCCTACAAACCATCTTAAATGATGTCAGCATAGCTGTGAACCACATGAACCCTGTACTATAGCAAAAGTATGAATATACGGTTTAGCTTGTGGGATTCCATCCTTGCATGGTTTTCATTTTATATACTACCATTGCATCAGCTGTGTTTGTTTCGTAGAATGGGCTAGGGCTAGAGCCGGCCTTTGGACTGGACTCGGAACAAGGCTTGAACTTGTGTTAGGGCTTGGGGTAAACACTTTAGTTGGGCAAGGACTTCAGCAAGGACTTGTAATAAGGTATGGACTTGGGCTAAGGATGAGGTTAGGGCTAGGGCTTGGATTGGGGCAAGGCTAAGGTATTTAGCACAACATGTGAGGATGACTGAGGGTTGGAATTTAAACTAGAGAAGGAGTGAAGGGTGTTGAGTTGTGTTTTCAGTTTGGTTGGAGGCATTGAATGGTGTGTAATGTTGTACAATGATGCCACATATTGGAGCACTCTTTCAAACACCATCCAATACAGAGGTCTGGTATCAACACTGTAAACTCAACTAAGGAGTAGCTGGTCATTTGTCAAACAACAGCATGATGGAACAAGGAACCCACCCCCCCCCCCCCCCCCCCCCCTCTGAAAGAACATGAAACATTTGGAGCTTCAAGATCTCATGTTGTGCCACTCAATTGTTTTTTGTATGCCACAACAGATATTTAAAGGATTGCTTTATCAACGTCTCTGAGATAGTTTAGAATAGCACTTACCATCAGCCACTTCCAAGCCATTTTCTTTGCAATCGTTGTGTCCCTCTTTGCCAGTCCAATCATCTGAAGCAACAAATAGGAATAAATATAAATAAATAGATAAATTAATTAATTAATTAATAAATTAATTAATTAATTAATTAAATAAAATAAGTCAATGAAGCTATAAACCCCAACAAATATTTCATGTACATTGGCATTAAATTTATGTAATATGGATGATGATAGAGCTTTTCTGAATTCCATTCAGTCTTAATCTAAAACTAACAAGTCAATCTTGTTCAAACTTTATGTAGATGGTTAGGTAATCCCTGGAGATATTTTAAACAAAATGGGCGAGGGGGAGGAGAGAAATGGAACTCTCCCCCATGATGAGGAAATGAAGGACATGACTAAAAATTTCTTTAAACAATATTGGTAATGATTATCAATATTAAAAGCTTAACAAACCAACATGCACGTGCACGCACGCGCACACACGCACGCACGCGCACACACACACACACACACACACACACACACACACACACACACACACACACACACACACACACACACACACACACACACACACACACACACACACACACACACACACACACACACACACACACACACACAGCTACTTGTAGGAACAGATCAAAACAGCCATCTCTTTTCTACAATCCTTTCCTATTTACTTGGTACACCCCATGATTGATGGTCCAACTAAAAACACAAACCATGCTTATGGTAGCAAGGTCAGAAAATTTCCCAAAGAAGGCAGAGTTTAATCTAGGGGAGAGAGAAGAGGGGGAATCTCTCTCTCCCCCCCCCCCCCCCCCCTTTCAGATATGAAGTCATGTAAATGGTCAGTTAACTAATGTAGTGTACTAGAGTGTCTTGTGTCCGTAAAAATTAATATCTAATCCATATTTTGGTTCATATATATATATATATATATGTATGTTTGTCCAGGGATGATGGCAAAAAATCCTTGGACCAAAAGGAATGAAAATTTTAGGGCTTTAGGGTTTACATCTGGAAAAATGTGCACACCACCATCCCCACTCTTGGTGGGAATAACGAATTCAAATTTTTTTTTTTTTTTGGTAAAAAAAAATGATAAATAAAATAAAAAATCAAAAAAAAATCAAAAAATTTGCCATTGGTTTGAGCCTTCCAGGGGAATAATAATATTAAAAAAATTCAACAAAAGTCTGATGGTTAAGGCACAGGTCTACTAAGCGGGAAATTCTAGGTATGTTTTTTTTCAATTTTTTCCTTCCACTTCCTTCGTTCATTTTTATCCTTCGATCCTTCCTACCTTCAATCTTTCTTCTTCTCCATCCTCCTTTCCTTTCTTCATTCCCCCCATTTCCTCTTTTTTTATGCTAGTTTTATTCATTATTACTATGCAAACTAATTACACAAAAAGTAAAAGTAATAACTCAAGTGAATTTCAAACTGTTGGCAATCTACCTTTCAGCATTACACCATGCCTCCAAAACAATTTAAACTTTCTTACAATCAACGGAAATGTTGCATGTCTATATATGAGCTGATTTTATTTGAACGAAGTACAAGGTAAAAAAATATTTTTTTAGTGGCTTCTATAATGTTTCATGTTGAAATTGGCCTGTGCAATACTGGTATATGATGTTAGTAACTTAATATAGATGGTAAATATTCAATTACATGGTCAAACAGTAGGTCTCCTAGAACTATCAATAATGAGCGTGTGTGTCAGCAGATTAAAAAATGCCATGTGGTCCAGTGAATTTTTAATCTGCATATTAAAATGTGACAGCAATAGAAAAATACCCTAGAACAAACATAGTCAGCAATAGTTCCTCAGCATGACTAAGACCAGATTCTGCCAGTGAGCCATATACTTCTATGTCAACAACAAACAGAAGCTGTCTTATAGACCAGAATATAAGAAAGCTCACTGGTGGGTTGGGTATAAATGAGCAGCCTGGTGTCAAAGGTATGCTTTGTTCTGTATGTAGTGGACTAAATTGTTACAGGAAAATCATGTGCACCAAATGTGGATCAAAGCTCCTTTAAAGATTTGGAAAAAGTATACTGAAAAGTTATATTAGTGTGAAAGTCTCCAAGTCACCAAAATGTCCGTACTATGTATTGCCTCTAAAATTTAGCAAACACACAACAACATTTGACTGATTTTGAAAACACATGTCGGTATTCCTCCCCCCCCTTCCAAAAAATCCTGCATAAAACCCTGGAGGGCAATATTTTGCTGCTGGCTCTATCTGTGCTCTGCACATAGCTGGCATCCAGAGCCACACTCTAACTGAACACTTGGCGGACTCCACTACTTACTCACTTACCCTATTTTAATTTTTTTTTTATTTCAAAGAAATGAAAATAATAAAAAAAAATAATAATGTGGGTGGACTCTGCATGACTGGTCTAGTTATTCTGTCTTGAAGGTATATCAAATGTGTTCTTAGCTAATGCTATTGCTTAGACCCAAGCGCCCCCTCACCCGAGGTATCAAGACTAGACGATCACAAGGTAAACAAAGAGTAAGGTTGTGCTCACATTGCAGTGGCAGGCACAGCATAGCATTCCATTTTAGTCTACTATAACAGGAACTGTGGGTAAGTACTAGAATCTTCAGAGCCTTAAATTCAATACTGAACCAATACATCAAGTTACTTCATCACTGGGATCAAGAAACTTATAAGCCTCTACGACTGGAAAAAGGAATGCAAAAAGGCATGCGCAAAACTGTAACTAGTGACAGGATATAAAACACAAAATTAAAGTCTTTGAAGATATGTATAAAAATTCAGCCTGTTTCCCATCAAGATGAGCATTCATACCAGTAGTCAATATTAAAAAGTGATCTACCACACTATTCACATGCCCCTAGTACTAGGGCATGCTAGGGCAAAATTTAAAGCAATATTACTTCTGTCCCTAGCCAGCCCTAGTACCCTAGAAGTGTGTAATAGCTAGTCCTACCAGTAATCAATACTCACACACTCCTTGGGCATGCTGGTGAGAACCAGTGCTTCAAATAGAGCCTCAGCCTGCCCTAGTACCCTAGAAGTGCATAACAGCTAGTCCTGCCACACAAATAAAAGATAACTGGGAATAGCCAGGAGATGAGATTTTAATCAGCACCCCTGGGCAAGAAGACACCTTCAAATTTTCTATGAGACCACAAAAATTAAAGACTGAATTGGGTACTCCTGAATTTTAGTGGT
The DNA here is from genome assembly GCA_963969325.1 of Lycopodina hypogea. Classification (NCBI taxonomy): domain Eukaryota; kingdom Metazoa; phylum Porifera; class Demospongiae; order Poecilosclerida; family Cladorhizidae; genus Lycopodina; species Lycopodina hypogea. Next base: position 3,550,503 of record OZ017789.1, read on the forward strand.
TCCATTAGTGAACGTGAATTCAGTGGTGTGCAGTAATTTGAAATGAATGAATTCACTGAATTAAGAATAAAATGAAATAAATAATGAATTCTATGGTGTGTGTTTTGGAATAGAATGCGTGAATTTAAATAAATAATACATCTCTATATAGCCCTAGCTCAATAGTCTCATATAGCCAGACCCTTTACCTACCGATTCCACTGAAAATGGTCTGGTGGACTACCAATAGCTAACTTGTTCATACGAATCCCCCCAGACTCTGTGGGGTGCCAAACACAAACAATCATTGTAGTCATACCACACCGGATGGTCACTCACAAATTATTTGCATTTGTAATAATGTGCGTAAATGTATAATAAAAATTTGGTCTCCAAACTTTTGAGATTATTTTCTAGTACGGAATCATAATTTTAAAAAACCACTTTGAAAATTTTGATAAGCAACCACAAAAATGGAAGAGCTGATTGATTGTGCACAAATAAGTTAGCTATTGGCAGTCCACTAGACTCTTATTCTAGCAAAGCGATAGGTAAAGGGTCTGGCTACGGGAGACTACTAGCCCAATAAAATAAATAAATGAAAGAATTGAACACACCAAATAAACTACTGAAACATCCACACCCAATCAAATGTTACTTATGCACCCACACTGTAGTCTCTGTCCCAGACCCCTTTATTCACACCACTGGGTGTACTGCATCACCAGCACACACAAATAAAGTGGGTCTGGTGACTTGCCTGTGCATTCCATGTCCCAGTGCCGGAATGTCGGCTGAGGCAATTATGGACAAAAACAATTTTATAATGAAGTTTTTAAAACAACCACACCAAACGCCAAGGTTGTTAAATTTTTTGGAAGTAACTGATTGTTTCTGACGCCACCCCCAGTACCTGGTGCTATATATTTACATGCAAAACATTAGACTTCATAAATATGTAGTTCTGGTTATCCAAATAAGTAGATGTGGTTTTTATGGTTACGTTCCACGGATGCCTAAGGAACATAGAATGCGCAGGTAAGTCACCAGATCCACTCTATTTGCGTGATGGTGATGCAATATATCTAGTGCTGTGACTAAAGGAGTTTGGGACCAACACAAGAAGTACTTCATATCGGCACTAGTGTACTTGAGTGGCCCCTAATGGTAGGGATCATCACTGTCAAAAAATGCAAAAGCTGCTGAACACCCACACCCAATTAAGCATATTGGCTAGCATGCTAGGTACAAGTGTATTAGAGTGGTCCCAAATGAATACTAAGGGTTGCCTGGGGTAGGCAGGGCTATTTTGAAGAATATTGTTCAAACATAGCCATAGCCAGTCTCAGGCTATCCTAGGGGTGCATGAATAATAAGCACACCCTAGTTTTTCAGTTTAGCACATAATTGGGAGTGGGATTTTGGTAATTATACTTAATTGAATTCATTGCTTTTCAATTAGTCAGAAGTATCCTGAATTGTTTACAAATCTAGAGTTGCTGTTGATTAATACAAAGTACTTTATATCAGCACTAGTGTACAAGAGCAGTTCCTAAAGGAGGGATCATCACCCCCCACCCCAAATTAAGCATATGGGCTAGCATACTATTCATGCACCCCTAGAGTCAGAGCCAGGGTTGACTAGGGCCATATTAAAAAAATATATAGCTCTAGCAGACTCTAGAGGTCAAACTCAGAGCATAGTGTCAATGTGCTAATCTTTTGGAGTTAATCCTTTCTCCATACTTTACCCATTCAATGGTGCTCATTTGGGACCACTCTATTACATCTGTACTCCTTATAATTGTGCAATTCCAGTTTATTATGGGGTAACAGTAACCGAGAAAAAAAAAAAAAAAAAAAAAAAAAAAACCCTCAGAAGTCAGGCAAGTGAGTAGTAACCTTATCAGTAGACCGTCTCAGCTCCTTCGCTTTAGCCAAAGTGGTAACAATTCTCTCGTGCTTTACCATAGCAATAACCATGCTCTTCAACAGGGCCTTCCTGGCTGGAGGACCTCGGTTCAACCGGTTCCAGCCAAACTTATGCCTCATGGCTGCTGTTCCAGTGGTCGTTAATCCAAAAAACAAAAACCAAAAAAACAACAAAAAAAAAAATGTAAAAGTATAACATTCAGGCACGTTAGCACATGCGCATTTAAGGACTGTTTCCATGGGAAAATACTTCATTGAACAACTTTTATGCAGCTGCTACGAAGGATAAATTGTCCCCATGGTAATCCTCGGTTCATCCACTGTTGATATGGATAGAAAGCTACTAATAGTGACGTCCATTTTTTCAGGTAAGATTTTTAATTAATTGCAATTTTTTTTTTAATTCAATTTTGTTCAATTCATACCTTTTTTTTCTTCTTTAAAATATATATATAAAAGGCTGTTTGTAAGCTGGTAGCTACATAGCTAAACCAAAAATTGAATAATTATAGGGCTGACTAGCTAGGAATGTGGTAATGATAAGCATATCAAATTTATTCATTATTGTTTTAGAGATGGACCAGAAAGAGAAGATGAGCACACACACACACACACACACACACACACACACACACACACACACACACACACACACACACACACACACACACACACACACACACACACACACACACACACACACACACACACACACACACACACACACACACACACACACACACACACACACACACACACACACACACACACACACACACACATATATATATATATATTTTTTTTTTTTTTTTTTTTTTTTTTTTTTTTTTGGTCCCATTCATAAAGAGAGAGTGCAAGGGTTTAGCAGGCTAGCTGGAATATCCAAGTTGAATGCATTAACAATAATTCTGTTCCCAGAGTTCAAAATAAACTCCAAATTGATTATGGTATTATACAACCTTTATCTCCCTTTCTGTGCAGCAACTAACTTTCCTTGTCGAAAGGAATTTTCACTGCTGATTGAGGCACAATTTAATAAGGAGGTTTTGGTCTCAGACCCTATCCCTCATGTTGGCAAGATACTATATATTAACACTGAATTAGCATGGGAAACATTCGAGAAGTCTCTGCAACAACACAGATTGAACAGGACTCCGATAAAATTACAGGTGGGAGGATGTTGACATAGGCTGGTTTAATTGGGCATGATGTTTGGGAATTTCTTATATTCCCTATGTTACCAACTTAGTTAAGTGCTTGAGAGTGCCTTTGACCTTTATTTGGCATTACCTATAGCATAATCTGAAAGATTTAAAGTTCAAAAAGTAATGATGCAATGTACTGTACTGTATTTGGATCTGGTGTAATTATGGTTAAATAATGTCAAAAGCCATTTTTGGATCAAAGAAGTAATACTATTATGATAGTAGATAACAACTGCTGGAGTATCTACTATAAAAAGATAACCTTAATAGGGTGTCATTTTTTTAATTGGAGATTATTTATTATGGATGTAATTTTATTAGGGGTATCTTTTAAAATAGCTATTATGAATTAGGGCTATTTCTTAAAAAAATAAAATCCACATTTTATTTGCCTTATTCACTTGAAATCATAATCCCAAGGCTCCCTGGGGTAGACCCCCAAAATTTTGAGCTTAAAACCATCATCTGTGTGAAAACGGAAAAAAATAGGGGGGGGGGGGGGTGGAGAATAAAAAATATGTATAAGTGGGGAGGGGAGAGAAAAAAATAAATAAAAAATAGAGAAATGAAGAAAAGAAAGAAGGAAAAAAGGAATGGGAGGAAAGAAGAAGAAGAAGAAAAAAAAGAAAGAATAGAGGGCAGGGGTAAAAAAGAAGGGAGGGGAAAAAGGTTCTCACTTCGACTAGAACTCATTGAGCCATGGTTAGTGTAGCCTTTTTTTTAATTAAGAATGTGAACCCATTTTTCCCCCACCAGGGGTGGTAGCACCAAAAAATTCTATCATTAAAACTCTCCCCAGTGTGCCAGGTGATCTCTAGAGTACTTTAAATGACATAGCAATTTAAAATGAACAAATGCAAAAAAGAACTCTTAAGAGGTGGCTATTCCAGTTAGTTACAAGGAAGCTGATATTGTATGCTAGAAGAAACAATTCAGCCATTTGCACAAGCCAGCGATTGTATGTAAGAAAATTCTAAGTGAAAAACTTGTTTCTCCTTTAAAAAAACAAACAAATAAAAACTAATGTCCCAAACAGATGAAGGGATAAGCCATAAATTAAAATGATCCCTTAAAGAAAAACACACATACACATGTATGCAAACACACACATGCGCACATACACACACGCACACGCACACACACACACACACACACACGCACACACACACACACACACACACACACACACACACACACACACACACACACACAAATGCAAATGCAAATTGTCTAGCTGTCATCAAAACGGTCACACGCACCTGACATAGTCAGGGTGCCTGTGCACTAAGCAGGCACTATGAGCCAGTGCAAGCAAACTCCTGGAGCCGGGCTAGGAACTCACAGGAGGGCTGACCAAGACTCTCAGCTTATGGGTGTGGGCACCCTAAGTCCCACCTGGACCCTTAACTGATTGACAAGCAATGGTCGGTGAATTTGCACCCCAGAAAATTCCACGTCCCCATCACAGCTGGGAGGACTGGTGTGGGAAGAAGATGTTCAAGGATGGGAAAGTTTCCTGTCAGTGCTGGGTTTGAACTCACAACCCTGGGATTTTCAGCTCAAGAACATAACTACTCAGCCACTCTGCCACACACACACACACACACACACACACACACACACACACACACACACACACACACACACACACACACACACACACACACACACACACACACACACACACACACACACACACACACATATATGCACGCATGCACGCACACACACATGCACACACACAAAGGTCTAGAAATGGTGTTTTGAGTGGTTTCTATACATTTCATGTTGACATTGGTCCGAGCAATGCCAGCCAGGTTAATCAATAAGTAACCAATATTCCCAGCATAGGACATGGCAGGTATGTTAGGGTCATACGCTAATTACTAGGGTTTTTTCCGGTTTTACTGAGTCAAAATATCTATTTCTTTACTATTTTTTCATTATAGTTATATTTATTTTTAAGATATCCCCATGAACAAAATTTCAACTCCCATGAGCCTGTCATAGCAGTGGAAAATATGAACATACAGGCAGACTTTTCCTTACATGAAGGAGCTAAGCGATTATTTTATTTGGGCCTATTCTTAATAGAATTTATTCCGGATGATTAAGTAAATGTCCCACATACATGCAGGAATGACTATGGAGTGGTGTGTATGCATACCATAATACAGGTGCCATTAATGTGCATTTATGTAGCCCTTGAGTATATTTGCTTAAATAATTCAAAAAATACATTTGTCTTGAGCTCAGAAATGTTATTGCTCTCATCATATGTGAAAGTCCCCCTCATTGAAATGAATTTCTTCATCTATGCCACACAATCTCAACAGTGTATAGCAGAGCATGACAAGACATTGAGGAGGGAAGATGTTGGCTATGTGCTGCTAGATATCAATGCTGCCAACTCCTATGATTCTGAACAGGTGCGTAAATTACACTTTGTTCTTTCTGTTGTTGTTGTTTTCATTTCTGTAGTTGTTATTGTTCTTTATATTGTTGTAGCAATCAAGATTTCAACAAATAATTCAATATTTACTCAAGATCATCAATTATTATTGGGTGTTTTTTGTTTTTTTCAAATCACTAAGTGTGCTGATTTTAGAACTCATGATCACTGCCACGAGTAATAATCACCACCATTACCAATACACTACCATTTCCATTTTAATCATGCAATCTTGTTTATTGAACAACTAGAAACCAACCACCTATCCAGTCCTTGACTCACCATACTCCAAACTGAAACCACAACTTAGTTTATCTCTATTTCTTGAACAACCCGATCGAGTTGCTAGAGATACTACCAAATCAAGCCTGACCCTTCATGCCAGTGGTAATTTCTACCAATTGGGGCATTGGGATAGCAAAAAAAAATTCAGCCCTTTGGATGATGCCAACCAACAAATGTTCATTTTTTCTGTTCTGCTAGAGAATCCGAAAAATTTGCCACCAGTGAGTTATCAACCATCACAAATCTTCACTTGTCATATGTGGACACCCTTGTTTATTCCCATGATTACACAGCAATAGTATTTTTAGATAGTATTTTTAATCTTTTTGTGTGTGTCTCTATCAGTATTTTCTCACTTGGCGATCACTAATGTTAATATTGTGTTTGAGTAATCACTGTGCCCTTTGTCTTAGAACAAACAATCTAGCATATATAGAATATTGAGGTAGTTAATCTTGTGAGTTTTACAACAAAAAAAGAAATTATCATATTTCGGTGTGTATGTAATTGTGCATGCATGCATATATGTTAATGTGTGGCTTCTGCCCATCACATCTCAACCATAATCACAATCATGGTAGTTAGGTTACACCAGGTTTTCAACCATTTTTTGTGTAGTCAAATCCTTAATTAATCACCATTCTTTACTTCATATTGCAGTTACAAGATGAACAATCCTCTTTTCACTTCTACTATGACTTATTTGGCAATCCCATAATATCAAAAGAGTTCGTGCCTCCTGATTTTACATCAGAGCAATCGGCAGTTCGCATAAGGTCGAGCAAGAAGATGCTATCAACATATTTTGGGGTTCTTGATGATTTAACGGTAGGTATTCCTAAATTATGACTGGTATTTTAATTTCATACTCCTATTTTGGATATTTTCAATTTAAAATAATAATTATGATTTGTCCACTATTGAATTTTTCAATTTTTGGAAGTATTTTTTATCTTATTTCCACATGCATTTAACTGTCATGATTGAGAGAGCCATGAACTATTCAGTAACTATAACTAACATGTTATAATTATGCAAGTAGGTTAGAAGTCACATACTCACTCCCTCCAGCTGTAGTTAATCTTTTATGTTTGTGTCTTATTGCAATTATGACAAGGTTGGTCTGCACTAAGACCTGTGGCAAATAAGCACTACCAGAGGCCCATTGCAGCTTTTCGTGCAATAAACAAATAACTGATTGCCCAATAGACAATAGCATGTATGGATATGCACACAGGTTCAGATTTAACCTAGAGAGACCTAGGCATTGTGAAACCCAGATGGAAGTTGTGTATGCATGCCAAGTTACATTTTTTTAGGCATTAGGGTTTGAGTTTAACTGTCCAAGATATTCTTCTTGAATTTATCTGTACTCACAGAGACACCATG
>OZ017789.1:3557944-3637291 GCA_963969325.1 Lycopodina hypogea
AAGAGTTTGCAGAGAAAATTTCATCTCTCCAAACATCATGGTGTGTTTGCTTCACTTTAAATGTTCATAAAGTATATATATACATATATATGTATACCTCTAATAATTTAAACATCACTGATCATTTAGTGCATTACCGCTTACAACTCGGACATTTTAACCGCTTTTCCAATTTTCTATACATGTACATGTTGCTCTCTGTCATTCTATATTCCTTTCCTCTTAATTTTAATTATTATGAAATATGCATAGGTGATGTTAGAAGCGACATTTGTATAAAAGTGAGTGGAGAATTTCTTTCAAAGGCTGTCGTCACCAGCACCCCAAAAGAAACTTCTGATGTTAAGAAACAGAGAATTGAAAACAAAAATTTATTGAGGGTACCTTCTACCAGATTGTCTAGTCTAGGATCTTCTCCCACATTGTCTAGGAAAAGATATTGTTTAAAGGCTCATCCGGTCAGAAATAAGCAGCAGATGGGCACTGCTAAGCAAAGTGTGCCGCTAATCAAGGATACTTCATATTTTTCTCCTGGTCTGTTATTTTACATTAAATAGAATATCTGATCTTACTCTATTCCTCTGATGTGGTGACAGTTTGTAACAAGAAAAAAAAGTGACTTAAAACACAACTAGCTATATATTGAATATATATAATTAAGATATGGGGGTGATGCTGAAGGTGAGGCCAAGGCAAAGATCTATCAAGTTAGTCTAATATGTTTTTAACATAAACTAGCTATTTTATCAGGGTAGGGAGGTAGGCAAGGTATTTGATATATCTCCATCATTTCACTTCAATTTTTTCTTTTATATGATTTTTCATTTTTGAATGACCACATTACGTTTTAAAAACAGTAGATCTCCCCTCCCACCCCCTTCCTTTGCAATGTTCCCCGTGTGACTGCATCCACCTTTTATATATCCTGCAATTAACCTGCTGAACATTAAACTCACTCTCATTTCAATTCCTTCATTTTTATTGATTAATATTTTGGGAGCATTTATAGAACTTTCCTTTACCACTTTTAGACACTATCTCTATTTACCTACTTGAATAGGAAAGCTAAATAGCCATGGGCATTCATTGTACAATTCAGGGACTTTCATGCTAAAATAATGTGAGAAGACCAATGTTTGGCAAGTTTGAGTTTATTTTATATTCTAAAGAAAGTCTAAAACCCACTCAGATAGAATTTTATTTCATTAATTTGAAAGCAGTGATAGATATGACAACAGAAAAAAAATTTTTGTGAAAAATTATCCCAACATATCATTTTTATTTAAAATAATTTTTTTTATTGCCACCTTTCTCAAACATTACTTTTCATGGACAAATTTACTTTTCCTGTAATTAAATGTAGTTCTTGAGTTGATTTGTTGTTGATTTTTTGATCATAGATCCATATGCTTCCTCAAGTCTGTTGGCTGATGGAGTCGAAATATCTAACACGATCAGGTCCCGCTACTCCTCCACTCCTCAATCATGTTCTCTTCCATATCCTCCATCCCCTCCTCACCAGTTCCAACATTTCATCTCTCAATCAACTGTGCCCATATCTTCAACACAAGGTTACACTACTCCGTATTCTTCCTATGATCAATATCCTCCTTGCTTTTTGTCACCATCCCAGTCATTGGGTGGAAATAAAGAAGGGATGGAATTTCTTACAGATAATAATCTCATCAAAGATGGCATTTACTTTTCAGATAAATGTATGGCCAGTCCCTCGACTGCCAAAAATTACAGGCACTGCAGGTTTTCCATTGACATGAACAGCCTACAGGATATCTCACTGAACATCAAATCAAAGTATTATCTGAAGTAAGACTATTTTACTATGATTACATCTAAAAAAATTTCCACATCAGTGTGTTAGTCAGTCCATTTCCAATATAAAATCATTTATTTTGACCATGAGTTTATCGTGACATAAAAGTTTAGATAAGACAGACTGACCATTTCTTTTTGTGTGTGTGTTTCAATCATTGTGTTTGCCTTATATGCACTTGATGAAATAAATGGAATAATGATGTGCCATTGGGCATAATCAAGAGAGGTCCACATGATAGTGATATATAACAAGGCAATATCATATGGAAGCTTTTTGACTGAAAACAAGAAAAGTGTCTGTTGTACATATTAAATCAATATATAAATCAATGATTACAAACCATTTGTTCGTTACTGATGTAAGCAGCGAATATGCTGAATGCAATTGAACTACACTCTTAAATTAACACTAAGCTAGTTTTAAAAAAAGTGATTTCATTCAGGCTAAAATCTGTTTCACTATTAGACACAGGACTTCACACATTTAATCCGACTGTAATTGGTTATCCCTTTCCTAAAGTGGTGGAGTAGAATTGAGTCAGTTCCAGTTTTATGTAATGTTGAACCTAACTTTGTGTTGTTAGAATATGTACTAAGTAGCAAAAATGGTCCATACACGTACTTAGGAAGGAAGGAGGAGGGGGGGAAGAGGATGAAGAAAGGAAAGGATGGGGTGGGGAGGTGGAAGAAAGGAAAAGAAAAGAAAAAGAAAGGAATCCATTTAACCAAGGCTTTATTTTTTGGTTTATTGTAAATACAATTTACAAGCCTATTGACATAAAATAGAAATTTAACATATATATTACACAAGTTAAAAATTACAAATTCTTAACCATATTAATTTAATTTATATATCTCAGATTGTGGTTAGTGTAGGAGTTATATAAACTTTATAATTGATATGTCATTACCAAAAAGATAATTAAATATCTCTGGATCATTCATTTATTCATGATTCATTTAGGTTGTTAGCTTATGAAACTTCATTAAACAATTAATCCTGTAAGTGTGCTTGTTGATGTTTCAACCAATTGCTTGTTAATTTCCATTCTGCAGGTACACTTACACATACTTTGGCTGTGCTACGCCAGTGTGCATCACTCCGCCAGTGGCACTCCTCTTTCCTCGAACCAATCTCAGCTTCATCCAGTCCTTCCATTCATTTAATATCGCCATCTTGTACGAGAAGTTAGTTAAACATGTCACTGACAACGTGCTCACAGTGGAAGTATGGGAGGATTTACAGGATGAACCTGCCATTATTATTGGCTTAACTGAGGTATGTGCTTTCTAATTGATGTGTGTATAGATGAACCCTTACCACACTGCCACCTTTAAAAAAAATTAAAGGATAGAATAATTTCCAAATAATAGCTAAAATTTTTTTTTTTTTTTGGAAAGCTAAATTATTTCAATAGCCATTCAAGCTTGTAGCAACCAAGTAAGATTGAATTAAAATTGCTTTAAATAATATGGACTAACATCCATAAAATAGTGATATGTTTTAAGCTAGATTTTTTTAATGTGTTAGGTTCCTCTCTATAAAGTTTTCTCTGCACAAAAATTTGAACTGAAAGATGGATCTGTTCGACAAAAAATTGTGCTAAAATGCCCAGTTCATCCTGCCAGCTACACTCCCTCCACTATTCAAAAAGCTGAATCACCTTTCATACCTTTACTTGCTATTCTCCATATAACCCTGGTATTTGATGATATGGGGCCATATCCACATAAGTTGCTCCATGATCATTTAATGCAGGATGACGACGGAGAGGTGAAGGTAAAGGAGAAAATAATTGAGCATAAGATGATTGAAGATAATGAGGTGAGACAAGGTTATAAGTTGAGGAAGGATTTAGAGACAGGAGATAACAAGAAAACAATAGAAAATGAGATGGGGATATCTCATAAAATGACAGGAAATTATACAGTAAGGAGAGATCTTGAGGAAAGGAGAGGTTATGAAATAAAAAAGGATCTCAGTATGAGTGATCATAATTCCCAGAGAGATTTTGAGTTAAAAGCAGATTATGGAATGAGAAGAGGTTATGACATAAAGAAGGACCTTGATATGGGAGATCATGATGCCAGGAGATATCACGAGGGGAGGAGTTATGAGAATGAAAAGGATGTTGATATGGGAGATCGCAGTGTCAAGATAGATCATGAAGGTAGGAAGACTTATGAGACAAAGATGTATCTTGACATGGGAGATAAAGAAGGGAGAAAGAGTTTTGAGACAACGAAGGATCTTAATATGTATGATCATGACATCAAGAGAGATCATGAGGTGAGGAATAGTCATGATATGAAGAAGCATCTTGATATGGGAGAACATGATGTTAAAAGAGATCATGAGGGTAGGAGAAGTTATGAGAATGAAAAGTATGTCAATATGGGAGATCACAGTGTCAAGATAGATCATGAGGGTAGGAAGACTTATGAGACAAAGATGTATCTTGACATGGGAGATAAAGAGGGGAGAAAGAGTTTTGAGACAACGAAGGATCTTAATATATATGATCGTGACATCAAGAGAGATCATGAGGTGAGGAAGAGTTATGATATGAAGAAGCATCTCGATATGGGAGAACATGATGTCAAAAGAGATCATGAGGGTAGGAGAAATTATGACAATGAAAAGGATGTCGATATGGGAGATCGCAGTGTCAAGATAGATCATGAAGGTAGGAAGACTTATGAGACAAAGATGTATCTTGAAATGGGAGATCATGAGGGAAGAAAGAGTTTTGAGACAATGAAGGATCTTATTATGTGTGATCATGACATCAAGATAGATCATGAGGTGAGGAAGAATTATGATATGAAGAAGCATCTCGATATGGGAGAACATGATGTCAAGACAGATCATGAGGGGAGGAAGAGTTATGAAAAAGAAAAGGATATGGATATAGGAGACCACGATGTCCAGAGAGATCATGAGGGAAGGAAGACTTATGAGGCAAAGATGTATCTTGAAATGGGAGATCACGAGGGAAGAAAGATTTTTGAGACAACAAAGGATCTTGATATGTGTGATCGTGACATCAAGAGAGATCATGAGGAGAAGAAGAGTTATGGTATGAAGAAGCGTCTAGATATGGGAGATCATGATGTCAAAAGAGATCATGAGGGGAGGAAGAGTTATGAAAAAGAAAAGGATATGGATATAAGAGACCGCAATGTCCAGAGAGATCGTGAGGGAAAGAAGACTTATGAGACAAAGATGTATCTTGAAATGGGAGATCAAGAAGGAAGAGAGAGTTTTGAGACAACAAAGCATCTTGATATGTGTGATCATGACATCAAGAGAGATCATGAGGAGAAGAAGAGTTATGATATGAAGAAGCATCTAGATATGGGAGATCATGATGTCAAGAGAGATCATAAGGGGAGGAAAAGTTACGAGAATAAAAAGGATATTGATATGGGAGATCGCAGTGTCAAGATAGATCATGAGGGGAGGATGACTTATGAGATGAAGGTGTATCTCGATATGGTAGATAATGAGGGAATAAAGAGTTTTGAAATAACAAAGGATCATGATATGGGAGATCACGACATCAAGAGAGATCATGAGGTGAGGAAGACTTATGATATGAAGAAGCATCTTGATATAGGAGAGCATGATGTCAAGAGAGATCATGAGGGTAGGAGAAGTTATGAGAAAGAAAAGGATGTCGATATGGGAGATCGCAGTGTCAAGATAGATCATGAGGGTAGGAAGACATATGAGACGAAGATGTATCTTGACATGGGAGATCATGAGGGAAGAAAGAGTTTTGAGACAACAAAGGATCTTGGTATGTGTGATCGTGACATCAAGATAGATCATGAGGTGAGGAAGAATTATGATATGAAGAAGCATCTCGATATGGAAGAACATGATGTCAAGACAGATCATGAGGGGAGGAAGAGTTATAAAAAAGAAAAGGATATGGATATAGGAGGCCGCAATGTCCAGAGAGATCGTGAGGGAAAGAAGACTTACGAGACAAAGATGTATTTTGAAATGGGAGATCACGAGGGAAGAAAGAGTTTTGAGACAACAAAGCATCTTGATATGTGTGATCATGACATCAAGAAAGATCATGAGGTGAAGAAGAGTTATGATATGAAGAAGCATCTAGATATGGGAGATCATGATGTCAAGAGAGATCATAAAGGGAGGAAAAGTTACGAGAATAAAAAGGATATTGATATGGGAGATCACAGTGTCAAGATAGATCATGAGGGGAGGAAGACTTATGAGACAAAAGTGTATCTCGATATGGTAGATAATGAGGGAACAAAGAGTTTTGAAATAACTAAGGATCATGATATGGGAGATCACGACATCAAGAGAGATCATGAGGTGAGGAAGATTTATGATATGAAGAAGCATCTTGATATGGGAGAGCATGATGTCAAGAGAGATCATGAGGGTAGGAGAAGTTATGAGAATGAAATGGATGTCGATATGGGAAATTGCAGTGTCAAGATAGATCATGAGGGAAAGAAGACTTATGAGACAAAGATGTATCTGGACATGGGAGATAAAGAGGGGAGAAAGAGTTTTGAGACAACGAAGGATCATAATATGTATGATTGTGACATCAAGAGAGATCATGAGGTGAGGAAGAATTATGATATGAAGAAGCATCTCGATATGGGAGAACATGATGTCAAAAGAGATCATGAGGGTAGGAGAAATTATGACAATGAAAAGGATGTCGATATGGGAGATTGCAGTGTCAAGATAGATCATGAAGGTAGGAAGACTTATGAGACAAAGATGTATCTTGATATGGGAGATCATGAGGGAAGAAAGAGTTTTGAGACAACGAAGGATCTTAATATGTGTGATCATGACATCAAGATAGATCATGAGGTGAGGAAGACTTATGATATGAAGAAGCATCTCGATATGGGAGAACATGATGTCAAGACAGATCATGAGGGGAGGAATAGTTATGAAAAAGAAAAGGATATGGATATAGGAGACTGCGATGTCCAGAGAGATCGTGAGGGAAAGAAGACTTACGAGACAAAGATGTATCTTGAAATGGGAGATCATGAGAGAAGAAAGAATTTTGAGACAACCAAGGATCTTGATATGTTTGATCGTGACATCAAGAGAGATCATGAGGAGAAGAGTTATGATATGAAGAAGCATCTAGATATGGGAGATCATGATGTCAAGAGAGATCATAAGGGGAGGAAAAGTTACGAGAATAAAAAGGATATTGATATGGGAGATCGCAGTGTCAAGATAGATCATGAGGGGAGGAAGACTTATGAGACGAAGGTGTATCTTGATATGGTAGATAATGAGGGAATAAAGAGTTTTGAAATAACAAAGGATCATGATATGGGAGATCACGACATCAAGAGAGATCATGAGGTGAGGAAGACTTATGATATGAAGAAGCATCTTGATATGGGAGAGCATGATGTCAAGAGAGATCATGAGGGTAGAAGTTATGAGAAAGAAAAGGATGTCGATATGGGAGATTGCAGTGTCAAGATAGATCATGAGGGGACGAAGACTTATGAGACAAAGATGTATCTTGACATGGGAGATAAAGAGGGGAGAAAGAGTTTTGAGACAACAAAGGATCTTAATATATATGATCGTGACATCAAGAGAGATCATGAGGTGAGGAAAACTTATGATATGAAGAAGCATCTTGATATAGGAGAGCATGATGTCAAGAGAGATCATGAGGGTAGAAGTTATGAGAATGAAAAGGATGTCGATGTGGGGGGTCGCAGTGTCAAGATAGATCATGAGGGTAGGAAGACTTATGAGACAAAAATGTATCTTGACATGGGAGATAAAGAGGGGAGAAAGAGTTTTGAGACAACAAAGGATCTTAATATATATGATCGTGACATCAAGAGAGATCATGAGGTGAGGAAGACTTATGATATGAAGAAGCATCTTGATATAGGAGAGCATGATGTCAAGAGAGATCATGAGGGTAGAAGTTATGAGAATGAAAAGGATGTCGATATGGGGGGTCGCAGTGTCAAGATAGATCATGAGGGTAGGAAGACTTATGAGACAAAAATGTATCTTGACATGGGAGATAAAGAGGGGAGAAAGAGTTTTGAGACAACAAAGGATCTTAATATATATGATCGTGACATCAAGAGAGATCATGATGGAAGGAAGACTTATGAGACACAGATTTATCTTGACATGGAAGATCATGAGGCAAGAAAGAGTTTTGAGAAAACGAAGGATCTTGATATGGGTGATCATGACATCAATAGAGATACTGTCAAGAAAGATCATGACAGGAGGAAGACTTATGAAACAAAGATGTATCTTGATATGGGAGATCATGAGAGAGGAAAGAATTTTGAGATAACCAAGGATCTTGATATGTTTGATCGTGACATCAAGAGAGATCATGAGGAGAAGAAGAGTTATGATATGAAGAAGCATCTAGATATGGGAGATCATGATGTCAAGAGAGATCATAAGGGGAGGAAAAGTTACGAGAATAAAAAGGATATTGATATGGGAGATCGCAGTGTCAAGATAGATCATGAGGGGAGGAAGACTTATGAGACGAAGGTGTATCTCGATATGGTAGATAATGAGGGAATAAAGAGTTTTGAAATAACAAAGGATCATGATATGGGAGATCACGACATCAAGAGAGATCATGAGGTGAGGAAGACTTATGATATGAAGAAGCATCTTGATATGGGAGAGCATGATGTCAAGAGAGATCATGAGGGTAGAAGTTATGAGAAAGAAAAGGATGTCGATATGGGAGATCGCAGTGTCAAGATAGATCATGAGGGGACGAAGACTTATGAGACAAAGATGTATCTTGACATGGGAGATAAAGAGGGGAGAAAGAGTTTTGAGACAACAAAGGATCTTAATATATATGATCGTGACATCAAGAGAGATCATGAGGTGAGGAAGACTTATGATATGAAGAAGCATCTTGATATAGGAGAGCATGATGTCAAGAGAGATCATGAGGGTAGAAGTTATGAGAATGAAAAGGATGTCGATATGGGGGGTCGCAGTGTCAAGATAGATCATGAGGGTAGGAAGACTTATGAGACAAAAATGTATCTTGACATGGGAGATAAAGAGGGGAGAAAGAGTTTTGAGACAACAAAGGATCTTAATATATATGATCGTGACATCAAGAGAGATCATGAGGTGAGGAAGACTTATGATATGAAGAAGCATCTTGATATAGGAGAGCATGATGTCAAGAGAGATCATGAGGGTAGAAGTTATGAGAATGAAAAGGATGTCGATATGGGGGGTCGCAGTGTCAAGGTAGATCATGAGGGTAGGAAGACTTATGAGACAAAAATGTATCTTGACATGGGAGATAAAGAGGGGAGAAAGAGTTTTGAGACAACAAAGGATCTTAATATATATGATCATGACATCAAGAGAGATCATGAGGTGAGGAAGACTTATGATATGAAGAAGCATCTTGATATAGGAGAGCATGATGTCAAGAGAGATCATGAGGGTAGAAGTTATGAGAATGAAAAGGATATCGATATGGGGGGTCGCAGTGTCAAGATAGATCATGATGGTAGGAAGACTTATGAGACAAAAATGTGTCTTGACATGGGAGATAAAGAGGGGAGAAAGAGTTTTGAGACAACAAAGGATCTTAATATATATGATCGTGAAATCAAGAGAGATCATGATGGAAGGAAGACTTATGAGACACAAATTTATCTTGACATGGAAGATCATGAGGCAAGAAAGAGTTTTGAGAAAACGAAGGATCTTGATATGGGTGATCATGACATCAATAGAGATACTGTCAAGAAAGATCATGACAGGAGGAAGACTTATGAAACAAAGATGTATCTTGATATGGGAGATCATGAGAGAGGAAAGAATTTTGAGATAACCAAGGATCTTGATATGTTTGATCGTGACATCAAGAGAGATCATGAGGAGAAGAAGAGTTATGATATGAAGAAGCATCTAGATATGGGAGATCATGATGTCAAGAGAGATCATAAGGGGAGGAAAAGTTACGAGAATAAAAAGGATATTGATATGGGAGATCGCAGTGTCAAGATAGATCATGAGGGGAGGAAGACTTATGAGACGAAGGTGTATCTCGATATGGTAGATAATGAGGGAATAAAGAGTTTTGAAATAACAAAGGATCATGATATGGGAGATCACGACATCAAGAGAGATCATGAGGTGAGGAAGACTTATGATATGAAGAAGCATCTTGATATGGGAGAGCATGATGTCAAGAGAGATCATGAGGGTAGAAGTTATGAGAAAGAAAAGGATGTCGATATGGGAGATCGCAGTGTCAAGATAAATCATGAGGGGACGAAGACTTATGAGACAAAGATGTATCTTGACATGGGAGATAAAGAGGGGAGAAAGAGTTTTGAGACAACAAAGGATCTTAATATATATGATCATGACATCAAGAGAGATCATGAGGTGTGGAAGACTTATGATATGAAGAAGCATCTTGATATAGGAGAGCATGATGTCAAGAGAGATCATGAGGGTAGAAGTTATGAGAATGAAAAGGATGTCGATATGGGGGGTCGCAGTGTCAAGATAGATCGTGAGGGTAGGAAGACTTATGAGACAAAAATGTATCTTGACATGGGAGATAAAGAGGGGAGAAAGAGTTTTGAGACAACAAAGGATCTTAATATATATGATCATGACATCAAGAGAGATCATGAGGTGAGGAAGACTTATGATATGAAGAAGCATCTTGATATAGGAGAGCATGATGTCAAGAGAGATCATGAGGGTAGAAGTTATGAGAATGAAAAGGATATCGATATGGGGGGTCGCAGTGTCAAGATAGATCATGAGGGTAGGAAGACTTATGAGACAAAAATGTATCTTGACATGGGAGATAAAGAGGGGAGAAAGAGTTTTGAGACAACAAAGGATCTTAATATATATGATCGTGACATCAAGAGAGATCATGATGGAAGGAAGACTTATGAGACACAGATTTATCTTGACATGGAAGATCATGAGGCAAGAAAGAGTTTTGAGAAAACGAAGGATCTTGATATGGGTGATCATGACATCAAGAGAGATACTGTCAAGAAAGATCATGACGGGAGGAAGACTTATGAAACAAAGATGTATCTTGATATGGGAGATCATGAGAGAGGAAAGAATTTTGAGATAACAAAAGATGTTGATATGGGAGATCATGACACCAAGATAGATCAAGAGGTGAGCAGTTATGATATGAAGAAGTATCTAGATATGGGAGATGATAATGTGAAGAAAGATTATGAGGGGAGGAGCTATAAGAATGAAAAGGATATCGATATAGGATATCACGGTGTCGAGAGAGATCATGATGGGAGAAAAACTTTTGAGACAAAGATATATCTTGATATGGGAAATAATGAGGGAGGAAACAGTTTTGAGATAAGGAAAGATCTTGATATGGGAAATCATGACATCAAGGGAGATCATGAGGTGAGGAAGAATTCTGACATTAAGAATTATCCTGATATGGAAAATCTTGATGTCAGGAGAGATCATGAGGGTAGGAGTTATGGGAATGAAAAGGATGTCAATATAGGAGATTGTGGTGTCAAGAGAGAAGATGAGGGGAGGAAGACTTATGAGACAAAGAAATATCTTGACATGGGAGATTATGAGGGAGGAAAGAATTTTGAGATAACGAAAAATCTTGATATGGAAGATTGTAAAATCAAGGGAGATGATGATGTGAAGAGTAGCTATGATAAGAAGAAGGATCTTGATATGGGAGATCATGATGGCAAGTGGGATAATGAAGAGAGGAATAATGAGAATGAAAAGAATATTAGTAAGGGAGATTGCGGTGTCAAGAGAGATGATGAGGGGAGGAAGACATATGAGACAAAGATATATCTTGACATGGGAGATAATGAGGGAGGAAAGAGTTTTGAGATAACGAAGGATCTTGATATGGGAGATCATGAAATCAAGAGAGATCATGAGGTGGGGAATAGTTATGATATGAAGAAGGATCTTGATATAGGAGATCATGATGTCAAGAGAGATAATGAAGGGAAGAGGAGTAATGAGAATGAAAAGAATATTGGTAAGGTAGGTCACGGTGTCAAGAGAGATCATAAGGAGAGGAAAATTGATAAGAAAGGAAAGGATATTGATATTGGAGATAGTGGTTCCAAGAGAGATAATGAGGGGAAGAAAAGTGATAAGAAAGGAAAGGACATCACTATGGGAAATAGCAGGCCCAAGATATATCATGAGGGGAGGAAAAGCAATAAGAAAGGAAAGAATATTGATAAGGGAGGTGGCGGTGTCAAGAGAGATCATAGGGAGAGGAAAAGTGATAAGAAAGGAAAAGATATTGATATGGGAGATAGTTGTGCCAAAAGAGATCATGAGGGGAAGAAAAGCGATAAGAAAGGAAAGGACATTACTAGGGGAAATAGCGGGGCCAAGAGAGATCATGAGGGGAGGAAAAGTGATAAGAAAGGAAAGGATGTTGATATGGGAGATAGTGGTGCCAAGAAAGATCATGAGGGGAGGAAGACTTATGAAACAAAGATGTATCTTGATATGGGAGATCATGAGGGAGGAAAGAATTTCGAGATAATGAAGGATATTGATATAGGAGAACGTGACATCAAGATAGATCATGAGGTGAGGAGTTATGATATAAAGGAACATCTTGATATGGGAGATAATGATGTCAAGAGAGATCATGAGGGGTTGACAAGTTATGTGAATGAAAAGAATATGGATATGGGAGATCACAGTGTCAAGAGAGATCATGAAGGAAGAAAGACTTGTGAGACAAAGATGTATCTTGATATGAGAGATTATGAGGGAAGAAAGGGTTTGGAGATAACGAAGGATCTTGATATGGGAGATCATGAAATCAAGAGAGATCATGAGGTGAGGAATAGTTATGATATGAAGAAGGATCTTGATATAGGAGATCATGATGTCAAGAGAGATAATGAAGGGAAGAGGAGTAATGAGAATGAAAAGAATATTGGTAAGGTAGGTCACGGTGTCAAGAGAGATCATAAGGAGAGGAAAATTGATAAGAAAGGAAAGGATATTGATATTGGAGATAGTGGTTCCAAGAGAGATAATGAGGGGAAGAAAAGTGATAAGAAAGGAAAGGACATTACTATGGGAAATAGCAGGGCCAAGATATATCATGAGGGGAGGAAAAGCAATAAGAAAGGAAAGAATATTGATAAGGGAGGTGGCAGTGTCAAGAGAGATCATAGGGAGAGGAAAAGTGATAAGAAAGGAAAGGACATTACTAGGGAAAATAGCGGGGCCAAGAGAGATCATGAGGGGAGGAAAAGTGATAAGAAAGGAAAGGATGTTGATATGGGAGATAGTGGTGCCAAGAAAGATCATGAGGGGAAGAAGACTTATGAAACGAAGATGTATCTTGATATGGGAGATCATGAGGGAGGAAAGAATTTCGAGATAATGAAGGATGTTGATATAGGAGAACGTGACATTAAGATAGATCATGAGGTGAGGAGTTATGATATAAAGGAACGTCTTGATATGGGAGATAATGATGTCAAGAGAGATCATGAGGGGTTGACAAGTTATGTGAATGAAAAGAATATGGATATGGGAGATCACAGTGTCAAGAGAGATCATGAAGGAAGAAAGACTTGTGAGACAAAGATGTATCTTGATATGGGAGATTATGAGGAAAGAAAGGGTTTGGAGATAACGAAGGATCTTGATATGGAAGATCATGACATCAAGGAAGATCATGAGGTGAGGAAGAATTATAATATGAAGAAGCATCTTGATATGGGAGATCATGATGTCGAGAGAGATCAAGAGGGGAGGAGTTATGAGAATGCAAAGGATATCGATATTGGAGATCACGGTGTCAAGGGAGATGATGAGGAGAGGAAGACTAATGAGATGAATTTTTATTTTGATTTGGGAGATCATGAGGGAAAAAAGGGTTTTGAGATATTGAAAGATATTGATATGGGAGATTGTGGCATCAAGACAGGTCAGGAAGTGAGGAGTTATGATATGAAGAAGCATCTTCATATGGGAGATAGCGATGTCAAGAGAGATCATGAAGGGAGGAGTTATGAGAATAAAAAGGATATTGGTAAGGGAGATTGCAGTATCAAGAGAGATGATGAAGGGGGGAAGACTTATGAGACGAAGATGTATCTTGACATGGGAGAAAATGAGGGAGGAAAGAGTTTTGAGATAACGAAGGATCTTGATATGGGAAATCATGAAATCAAGAGAGATCATGAGGTGAGGAGTAGTTATGATATGAAGAAGGATCTTGACATAGGAGATCATGATATCAAGAGAGATAATGAAGGGAAGAGGAGTAATGAGAAGGAAAAGAATATTGGTAAGGGAGTTTCTAGTATCAAGAGAGAGAATAAGGGGAGGAAAAGTGATAAGAAAGGAAATAATATTTATATGGGAGATAGTGGTGCCAAGAGAGATCATGAAGGGAGGGAAAGTGATAAGAAAGGAAAGAAAATTACTATGGTAGATAGCAGAGCCAAGAGAGATCATGATGGGAGAAAAAGTGATAAGAGAGTAAAGCATATTAGCATTAGAGATAGCGGAGCCAAGAGAGATCATGAGGGGAGGAGAAGTGATAAGAAAGGAAAGGATATTAATATTGGAGATAGCGGTGCCAAGAGAGATCATGAGGGGAGGAAAAATTATCAGAAAAGAAAGGATGTTGATATGGGAGATAGCGGTGTCAAGAAAAATCATGATTGGAGGAAGGGTTATGAAATGAAGAATGATCTTGATATGGGAAATCATAATGTCAAGAAAGATCATGAGGGGAGGAAGACTTATGAAACAAAGATGTATCTTGATATGGGAGATCATGAGAGAGGAATGAATTTTGAGATAACAAAGGATCTTGATATGGGAGAACGTGACATCAAGACAGATCATGAGGGGTGGAAGAGTTATGAGAATGAAAAGAACATCGATATGGGAGATCGGGGGGTCATGAGAGATCATGAAGGGAGAAAGACTTATGAGACGAAGATGTATCTTGACATGGGAGATTATGAGGAAAAAAAGAGTTTTGAGATAACGAAGGATCTTGATATGGGAGATCATGACGTCCAGAAGAATCATGAGTTGAGGAGGAGTTATGATATGAAAAAGCATTTTGAATTGCGAGATCATAACACGCAGAGATATCATGATGGGAGGAGCTATGAGAAAGAAAAAGATATTGATATGGGAGATCATGGTGTCAAGAGGGATCATGAAGGGAGGAAGAGTTATGAGATGAAAAAGGATCTTGATATGGAAGATCATGGTGTCAAGAGTGATAATGAAGGGAGGAAGACTTATGAGACTAAGGTTGATCTTGATATAAGAAATAATGAGGGAAGAAAGAGTTTTGAGATGACAACTGATTTTGATATGGGAGATCATGACATCCAAGGAGATCATGAGGTGAGGAGTTATGATATGAAGAAGCATCTTGATATTGACGATCACAGTGTCAAGAATGATCATGAAGGGAGGAAGAGTTATGAGATGAAAAACTACCTTGACATGGGAGATCATGGTGTCAAGAAGGATGATGAGGGGAGGAAGACTTATGAGACTAAGATGTATCTTGATATGGGAGATCTTGAGGGAAGGAAGAGTTATGAGATAAAGGATTTTGATATGGGAGATCATGACAGAAAAAGAGATCATGAGGGGAGGAAGAGTTATGATATGAAGAAGCTTCTTGATATGGGAGATCATGATGTGAAGAGAGATCAAGAGGTGAGAAAGGGTTATGAGATGAGGAAGGACCTTGACGTGGGAGAGGATGGTGTCCAAAGAAGTCTTGAGGTGAGGATAGATGAGATGAGACATCACCAAGTCAGAATTGATGATGGTGTAAGGAGAACTGATGAAATGAAGAGAGACAATAAAATAATAATAGATCGTGAACTGAGAGATCGTGATGATGTTAGAGATGATAAGTTGAGAAAAGGTTATGAAAAAAAAGAGAGTCACCTGAGTAAGCTGGTGGGAAGCAGTGTTGGTAGTGTGTGTTTCCATAGAGGTGAAGCAAGCAGTGATGGTGCTGGTGTATGTGGCAGTGGAAGTGAAGGTGGTGTACATAGAGATGCTGATGGTGTGAGTGGGAATGGAAGTGAAGGCTTTCTCCATCATCCTGAAGGTGGCAATGATGGTTATACTGAGCAACCCACATGTTCTTGGAAACATAAAATCTCTGTGGAACAGGAACAGTGGAGAGCATCAGAAAAGGAAGCTTTCCAGGTATTTCTAAATACACTCCGATTATTTTGTTTGCTTTTATTTTATATGTTTGCTGTTGTTTTTGTTGTTTTTTTGTTCACATTATTATTATCTGGAGGGTGGGAGAGGAGGGAGGATGTCTAAAACATTGGTGTAATCGTGCTTGCATAAATAACTGGCCCAGTTTAATCATGCTATGTATTGATTAGAGTATTAATTACATTAACATTTCCTATACTATGAACCAAGAATCGAAACTACTAATGTAAAGGAATCCATGTTGGAATGGAATTAAGACTTCATTAAATATTATTGACGAATGTTTTATATGTTTTAAATTAACAAGTGAGATTAATAATGTATCATAAAAGCATAAATACCTGTAGCCTCCTCTTGAGAGCTCAGCCTCAGATAGAATAATCCAGCACTCTTCAGCTTTCTGATATTATGAACGAATAACTCTAAGGCAACTTTTAATAAAATATTGGTGTTGCTGTAGAAACACTTGAGGAAACTGGAAGCTGTCCACATGAATCGTCTCGGGGAGGAATGGAAGAAGAGAGATTACCAGAGACAAAGACTTCTCGAGCAGAAGCTGCAAAACTATTGTAGAATGGAAGGGGAACTTCAAGTTGGGCTTGAAAAGCTGCAGCATCAACAGAAAACATTAATCAATAGAGAAATAAAGGTGGAGTTACTGAAAACATATACATAATTAGATAAACAGATATACAACAAAAGATGCAACTGTCAACAACATAATGTAATAAAAAAATTAACAATACCCAACATTAATATGATCCAATGAAGCACAATTGAAACATCATTGCGACACAACAATGAAAAACAAAGAAATATCTACTTATAAATAGATCTTAACGTGTGTATGTATATGTGTGCCAGCTATACATTCCTTCAATTTTGAAGCTACAGAGTCAAAAGGGTATCAAAGGAATGGAAATCAAGCCTTGCACCCATCCGTGTGATTTTGTTTTTTTTTTTTAAGATTTGGATAAAACTGTTCATGGCATAATAGACAAAAGCAACCAAAAAAAGCCACTCAGGATGACTAATGGGAGCAGCTGTATTGAAAACACTGAAGGGTAGTTACATTCTCTCAGCAGTTGAGTGGACATTCAGTTTAATACACAATAATAATATATTTAAAAAAATTAACTACAGAATTCCCCCACAGTAACCCTCAGTGAATGGTAAAATTAGGCTGGTGCAGGAGTATTCATTATGAAAGGAATGGAATCATAAATATAAGAAGGTAAATGTTATGAATAGCTCTTACTCTGTATGTATTCTAGACCACACACTCCTTCAATCTTGAAGCAATAGCATCAAGAATAGTATTAAAAGAATGGAAACAAGGCTTTGACACACAGTGGCATGATTATTTATTTTTTAGATAAGATTTATTCTGGACTAGCTGGCAAAAAGGATTAAATTAGTCTTTTCAGACAGACAGATTCAAGTTGCTGCTTTTGAAATGGAGAAGTGGAATAAGGGAGAAGTATTTTGTATGGTAACATGGTGCAAGTTAATTTATTTTAAAAGTAATAGAATATTTTTTAAATTTGAATTCATTCAATTTTGAAGCTACAGTCTAGCTCTTCAGCAGTAATGTATTTTTTTTAAATTTTTATAGTAGGCAAAATTGAAAAAAGGCCATTTTAAGTTGACTAATGGAGCAGCTGTATTATAATGAACTGTACTTTGGAGTAGCTGTATTGAAAAGTCCTAAGGGAAGTTGCATTCTCCTGGTAAACAGAAATGAAGTCAGAAATCTCTGATAAACAACACCCCACCAAGCACTGCAAATTTTTGAATGTTTCCAGGGGTTTTTTTTTGTGTTAGTGGCACAATCATAGTGGTTATTTGAGAAAAATGGTTGACACAATCCAATGGAACAAGATTTTACATAATTTTTTTTAAATGATTACTGGGGAAAGACAACACCAGTTTCTGAGGACAATTTTCTTCCATTTGCATGGGTTTTTGGTTAAATCTATAGTTGGTACCCCTTCTCATCTCAACATAGCCACCATCCACAGATCATCTAAATACAAGACAAGAAATGTTTTGCACATTGAAATTCTAAAAAATTTATTGATTTATAATTAACTTGTGGGAAATTGAGTGCAATTTTTTTTTAATAAATAGTCAAAAAAAATTCTGTAAGATACTGGCCACATCAACAACAAACACAACAGCATTGCCAACCTTGCAATTGAAGTTGCAATTGGTTATCTAGTCTACAAATCACTTTTTAAATCAAGAAACATGTCCATCTCTTCACTTTTGTTTAATGATGTAATTTGTAGTTTGTTCGAGAAAGGGATAGACTAGTACAGGATAGAGAGAACCTGAAGTACAGACATGAGCAGTCCATGACAGCCACAATAGCCAAAAATGAACAAGAAAAGGAAATTGAAAGGTATAAGTCCATCATAGTAGCTATGAATCCCATGTGTTGTTGTGTTGTGTAATTATATGATGATGAGGAGGAAAACTTTCTGATATTTCCACACATTTTTACTATATATCTATACCTATTAAAGTCTATATCTGTTTGTTTGTCTGTTTATCTTTCTGTTAGTCTATCTGAACTAAAACTCCTCCCAGAGTTTATGGTCAGATAGGGTACGATGTGGTGATCCCAATAAACTCCTGCCAGAGTTTTGGTCAGATCAGCGCCTACCATTTTGGGGATGATTTGGTAATCCCAAGGATGCTTTACCACTAAAAATATTGATCGTTTACTATTTCTTTCCAATCTATTTATTAGAATTAGTGACATATGTGTTCCCTGATATTAGGATTCATTAACCCTCATAATCCTGCCCACCCCCGCCATTTTTTTCTTTTGTGGATATCCTAAAACCAGGAGGACCCTGTTAAGACTAACCTTCAGATAGAGATAGTGGGGAGCGTGCAGACTCCTCAACAACTTGTACATGATTCATATTTATAAATTATAATAGTATTTGATACTTACCAGTGTAGAGAATATGTAAAATAAATGTGGGCAGGCCCTTAAGACTAGTTATTTGTCAGTTAAGCATTTAATATCATTAGTACTTATGCCCTATGTATCTTAACTAGCTCTCTGTGTTGTCATTTATGATTTTTATCCCATCTTTGGCGTGGCTTAACCCACCAAAAATAACTATTTAAAAATGGTCTTGAGTGGGAGAACCAGATTTTCCTAATTTACATTTCAGGTCAAATAGTTTAAAACCTGTTTAACTTAAAGGGTGGCTTAAACTTTATCAAGCAGTTTGGGTTATCTCTGGTGGCATCATCAATTGAGGAGAAAGAGGCTTGAAACCCTCTTGACTCTACACAGACCCTAACATCATTCATATTACTCTGAAATTATGTGAGATGAGAATTAGGACTCTTACCTAATTAGGCATCATTATTGTATCTTGTTTGTTTAAGTATGAACACTGAGGTCAATAATTGTATAATGTTTATGTGACCTAATTGGTGGCCATTAATTGTATCATCTTTGTCTGATTATATAGATTAGCGTCACTTATCGTATTGTGTTTATGTGACAATCTAGCTGTGCATATTTTGCATTGTTGTCACACTACTTATCAGGGGTGGATCTATGATTTTGGGAAGGGGGATTATTGCTGAGTTCCATAGAAACACTCAAAATTGTCTATTTTTACCTACTACTGAAAAAATGCTATTACTATTAGGATATATTTAACTCAGGACATTTTAATAATAAATAAAGCATTGGTATTTTTAAAAAAACACATCAATTGGTCAAGAAATGGTATAAGAAGAAGAATAATATAATGAGGTAGCTGATCATGAAACAGAATTCATTAAAGTTTGAAAAAGGAATGAGTAAAAAAAATAATAATAATAAATAAGACAGCTGGACGTGAAACAGAATTCAGTAAAATTTAAAAGAGAATGTGGCCTAATTTGAATGGAAAATCACTGGCTCAATCTGCTATGTCAACCAATTGAAATTTATTGCCATATTTATATCAATTAGAACTGCCTGTGTCTTTTTGGTCAACAAGTACATTTATCATGTTGTGCATTGAAATGTTGGTTATATGTCTGTTAAGTTCACCAGTGGAAATACAATTTCAATATTCATCTAAACGGGAGAGATCTGCTAATCTCTTTTATTCATCCTCAAATTCATTTATATGTTCTGCTATGAAATGCTGAATATGTGTCTATTACATCACCACTTGAATATAATTGCAATATTCATCTCAACTAGAATTATTAGTGTTTTTATTCATCCTTATATAGCAGCAATTTGCATAAGGGCCATCTAGGAGTAACCTTGGTGAAACACGTCACAACTTTCTAATCTTTTAGTTTTTCTGCCTCTATGTAGTGCAGAACCATCATTGTCAGACTTGCTAAAGTCTTCTCTGATATGGTTGCTCAATTATTTTACCTCAAAGGGCAGAGTACAAGGTTATTGTTTTTTGATATTTTACTTGGTATTGTTATGTACTGTTGAAATAATTAGTTACTAAAGTTCATCTCTATTGGCATCTCTTGTGGTTGCTGTAGCAGTGCTGCCTGGAGTTGTGGTATTGGTTGATGAGCCACATCCACCATTGTGGTTTCTTTCCTCAATTACCCACACTTCAGAGCAGTAATCAGCACGAATCTCACAGATGTTGTGTAAGACTCTGTGTAATGCAACAATATTAGGAACATCTGGCACATGCGAGCCAATCCTGAGTACCATACCATAACTCATTAATTATTCATTAGATGTTTTGTAATGGTCATAACTTTTTTGGGCTTTATCCTATACAGGTTATTTTATTATCAAGTGATAGCATATTTCATAAGCTTTCCAATGATGTGCATAGAATAACATTTTTACCAAGTTTACAAGTTATACTTAAATATCAGACCCTTGGTCACAAGAAAAATTTCCACTCAAAATATAGAATCAATTATCAGTTGCCTTTTATGGAGACACTAGAGTAACCACTAAAGTGTACAATGAGTACAAATTAGCCATAACACCTGCACAGAAGCTGGTAAACTACCAGTCGGAAATATAGGTGTGATATAACAACGCACTACAAGTGAATGATAAGTGGATCCATGCTGAAATGTACTCATTGCATGGAGTATGAAATGAGCTACAGAATGATATATAATAAATCAGTATACATGAAAAATTTACCCACGATATATTTTAGAGTTTAAAAAAAAACGGCTTTTTGAGAAATCACTGTCAAAATGTGTCTAACATTGCAACAAGACAAAAATTGAGCAAGAAGACTAAGGAACTTGCTACTCAGCAGTAATACCTTGCATATGCAATACTTCAATTTTTCTCAATCTTATGCTCAATTAGAATACCATAATTCTACATGTGATGGGCTCTATTTTGAAAGTTGCAGAAACTCTTTAGGCCAAGGGATTCAACTGTTAGTTCTTCAATCACAGAATCTGTTTGAATTTAGTAATTATTTTTGCATATGATGTGTTGCTATACTGTTTTATTTGTTGCAGGGTCCGGGCCAATGAGCTCAAGTTGAACGTAGATTCTCTCAAGAAACAGGTACCTGATCATTTTTTAAATTAATATTTATTTATTTATTCATTCATTCTATTTAATTTTTATTATTTTATTATTTTAATCAAAAAATTGAGTTCTTTTGTGGTTGAAAATATCTATAGCATACCAGGGAGTGAGTGAGTGACTAGTTGCAATGTCAAAATACACAAAATTTGGGAAATCTTCATGCATTGACTTCTTGGTTTAGATGGTATCATGTGGTATATTTACAGTAGTATACAGCAGATATGGAGTTCTTTGTTATTGTTTTTTTGCCTGTGGCACACAGGTCTAGCTAAGAACACTTGAAATAAGGGGGGGGGGGGGAGGGCAGAGGAGGGGACATGCATCCATAAGTTTTGCTCAAGAGTGGATTTTTAAGAAAATGTTTACTGTATGGGAATACAAAGGTTTGTTGTAACCTGTCCTTTTACTGTGTGAAAATCCTGTGGTTACAACTAATTGCTTTTACTGTATGGATCCTAAAAGTTGTAAATCTTACCAAAACTTTGCACCCATCTTAGGTGTCCTAAATGATTAATTTGCCTGATCTAAAACACTATTAAAAATATTATAGTAATTATTTGCCACAGGTCTTAATGCAAGACCACTCTTGTTTTTACCTGAGAGCTCCAGAGGAGCCCATAGGATCTAAAAGTTACTTTGTTGTTGTTCTTGTGACACTTCCTCAAATATGCGAAATATGGGAAATTCGCAAAACATTTTGTATAGTATACTTGACATGCACGTCATATATACCCAGCATACTCTGTGAGTGGGTTATGTCTGATACATTTCAAGCTTGTTTTATATATATCAAGGCATGCAATTATCTGCATTTCATTTCACTCATTTCTAGTCCCATTGGATACAATACTTAGGGGGGTAGACCCAAAGCTGATTAACGTTCATTAAATATTAATTCTTACTTTCTTATATAGTTGCAGAGCATCTCTATAAGTTGTCCTTCAAATATGGTGCATTTTTTGGTCTCTTTTGTTCATTTTGTTTGGCTAAATGGTGGACTTTTTCTAAGTAGTCTCCCTTATTATGTAACTTTTCTGTGGCATGGTATCTATATATCCAAGTCTCCTGGGCTCATGACATATTTATAGTTTTCCCCTGGCAAAGGATACAAAGTTGTCGTTTTTTTTAATTACACCAACTTACTTTTATTCATTTTTTTATTTCTTTTTTTAAAGTAAATAAATCTATGAGCAGATGGGGTTGTTTGTTTCTTTTTACTTCTGGCTTTTACTTTGGCTAAAGGGAGGGCCTTCTCAGCACTCTTCTTTCTTTCTGGAATATTCATATATCAACTACCATCATCCCTCCCCCCCCTCCCCCACTCCACACATACACACACACCACAAACCACACACACCACACACAATTGATTTTTTTTTTAGGTTAGGGAACAGGAAATAAAGTTGCATTCCAAAGATATGGAGTTGGAAAAGTACAGGCAGCTGATGATGAGGCAGGAATCCAAGCTACAGGCAGACTTCAGCAGTGCAAATCTGGAGATGGTACATTTTATTGATTTTTTGTTGTTGTTGTTCATTTTGTTATTGTTGTGTGGAAAGGGGTGAGGGTGTGGGATTGAAAGTAGGTACCATGGGGTGCCTATTTCAATAGTACTTGGGATTCCCTGTGTTTTACTTTTCACCTCACCTCCATAAAAAAATTTTTTTTAAAATAAAAATAATAATAATAATAACAACAACAACAACCAAAACAAAGAAACAAACAAACAAGCAAACAAACTATTTTTCCCTTGCTCCTCTTCTTTAAATTCTCTTTTTTCTGTTTTTTTCCTTCCCTCCTCTATGGCATCTCACCACCCATCTTCCCCTTCCCTCTACCACCTCTGTCTCTCTTTCCTCTTCTCTTTTCTCCTCCATCATCTGTCCCTCTTGATGTTTTTCCAGGCTGACCTAGAGAGGAAAATGGTGTCCCTCTCCTCCTCAAAGAAACACTACAAGGAAAAATGGAAGGAAGCTCTTTCGGAGCTGTCTCTCTACCACAAGCAGGAACATGACTCTGCCCATGGCCAACTGCTTCATCAGGAGCAGGAGTTAAATGAGATGTGCCAGCAGTGCCTCCAACTGGAAAAGCATAACACTGTCAGTGTGCAGGTTGATGTGGTAGAGGATATTGAAAGGTAAAGTGTCAACAACAATAACACCCACACTTCCTTATTTTCAGTGATTTAATATGTAGTTGGAATGTAAAAATAAATATTCACTCTAATGCATAATGATAATTAAATAACAAACATCTGGCAGAGTCAAAGTGTTTGTTTTTCTACTTTTTAATTATTGTGATTATTAACAATCTTAGCAGGAATACTTAGAAACCCTAAGATATTTTTTGTTTGTTTAAATTTCATATAAGGAATGCAGATATTTTTTTATGAACTGCTTGTGTTTTCTGCTTCATTTTTATGGTTACTGGGGAGAACAACAAGTTTTGAAATTAGTGTTTAATTTGCTTCAAAAAATCGCACTAGACTTTATAAAATTAATGCTTCACAATGTTGGTATCCCTTTCCATATTACTTGAACAGAAGTAGATTTTAATCTAGCATTGAGAGGTGCCATGTTTGATTTAGATGCCACATTCTGTGAGGAACCTTTATGTAGCATAGAAAAGTAGTGGCAATAGTACATATCTATCTCTTTTTAATTATTATTGTACGTTGTGGTGGAGTAGAGATAAGTGTTTGTTCTACTGCATTATTTACAGATTTTTTCAAAACACATGTGCTAATTTTTTTTTATCACATATAGGTTGCAGGATCATGCTCTTTCAGTATGTGTCAGTCCCAGAAGAAATACTTGCCCACCGGGACCATCTGGACCTCACTGTCCACCATGCACATCCGAACTTCACTCTCCCCCAGGCACATCGTCACCTCACTCTCCACCACATATATCAGCACCTCACTCTCCACCAGGCATATCATCACCGCACTCTCCACCCCACTGTAAACGTACCCCAAGCCCTTCAGTGCATTTTAAAAATCAAAGATTTGACTGCTGATTTGGCAAGGTGGATCAAAGAGCCAGACGTTTTGCTAAAAACTGGTATCTTCCCCATCAATGATGTGACTATCCAAAATATAGACAACCATAGTAAATCAGCTAGGATGAAGCTGGATTGAGAGAAGTAGAAAGTGTTGTGTAGAGCTACTATTTTATGTTTATGTGAAATAACATAGCATTTATAGTCATATAGACATGGCATAAATTACTGATTATGTTTTATGACATGAAATGATTTTCTTGTGAGTTCGTGTAAACAAGTGTGTGTGGTGTGTGCATGGCTAATTTATCTTCTTAAATGTCTTTAAAAATTTTTTTGGGTTAAACATTATCTTAATATACTATATACACTTGTAGATAAAGATATATATTGGAGGCCAATTAATAATGAGAATATCTTACTATAATTCACAACTTGTTTGTCTGTAAGTGAGGACTTTGACTCCTTCCAAAATTGCTGGAGGGATCTTCACGAAACTTTCAGGGATTGATTAGGGTACCTTACTGCACATCCTCATGAAATTTTCATTCAGATCGGGTGACTATGGCTGTAATATTGTCAATTGGTGTTGTAATGGGTGAAATTTAGTGATATGGAACAGTAACTAATGACCAAGTTCAACGAAATTTGATATGTTAATTAATTATATCATGTTTGATTAATGAGATTACCACCTCACTGCACATCCTCTGATCATTCAGATTGGGTGGCTATGGATGTGGTATTGTCAATGGGTGTGGTTTAGTGACATAGAACACTAATGACCAAATTCGATAAAATTTGGAATGTTTATTATTCGTAACATGTTTGATTAATGAGATTAGTATCAAAATTCTTATATGTTATATTATGCAAATCTGCAAATCAAACAAGTTAGTTACTGCAGGAGGTCAGAAACTGACAGAAAAACTGCCTATAGGCATTTTTTGGGCTAGTGTAGCATAAATTGGAATTTTCATTCATTAACTTTAATATTTTAACACTTAAATGAAAACTTTTGCTCTATATTTATTTTACTTCAATTCTTAATCTGTTTGCTTATTGGTCCTAAAGGACTCAAATTTTCAGGGTTTTATGTGAAGTGGTTATAAGGAAGTTTGCTGAAGATTGAAGTAAAACCCTGCCTCTGGGGCTATGTTTATCAAAATTTCCTGGTTGTGGTCACAACTCTATGCCTGAGTATATCACCCCACTTACTACAAATCACAATTGTGTAAACACATATGTCAGCAAAATTGTGCCAAACAACTTCCAGCTCTTTTTATTTACTTCTTTTTTTTTTAGTCCTGAAGGTCCAAACATCTGGTATAGCATAGCAAACAACAGATCTAGAATCTTACTATAATTCTCAATTGATTTCTTTGTTTGATAACTACTCCCAGATGATTGGGCCTAAAGGGCTCAAATTTTCATGGATTCATGGCCCTGGCCATGTTACAATAAAGTTTGGTGAAGATTGGTTTGTTCACTAACTACTCCCAATTTTCAGGTTGTGATGGGTCACCCTGGAGTGGTTATAAGAAAGTTTAGTGAAGAGCTGAGTAAAACCCTCCCTGTGGAGCTTTTTTCAATACTTCCTGGTTATGGTCATAAAACTGTTCAACCAAACCACTTCGAGCTTTTTTCTATGCTTCTTCTTTATAGTCCTGTAGGGTGGACATGAAGAGAGACCGGCAGCCAGAGAGACAGACAAATTGTGAATTATAGTAATATATGTTGGGCAGAAAATTACTTTCAGGATGCAGACGAAATAGTCATACTAATAAAAAAGAAATTCTTTTATTACCTCACCCCTCTTCTTGATCCACCACTGATAATGGAGTACTTTTGGGTAAAAATTAAGAAGATAGAGTAAATACTGATCTAGTATACATATATACTGTATTTAAATCAAGTAGTCAACTAAATCGTGAGCCAGAAAAGCAGCACACATTTGCTTCTTCCTTTTTTGGTTGTTGATTTGACTTACCTTGATATTTGAGTTGTTTTTTTTTTTTCAAAAAATTTTTCTCCATCACAATGATACCAGTTCAATTTATAAAATTGACCTGATCTAACATCAAGGTATTGTTTGGTCTTACTATAATTCACAAATTTTTTGGTCTGTCCTTCTGTATGTTTGTACTCAAACTTCTTCCAAACAGATGAAAAGATCTTCACATTCCTCCACGAAATTTTTAGGAGGTTATAGAGCACCTCACTACATTCTTTTGAGAAAGTTTTGTTCCTATTAGGTGGCTATTGGTGTAGTTGGTGTCAATGCAAGGGTGTAGCCAGGGCATAGTGGTGTCATTAAAATGAAGGAAAACAATTTTTAATAATATATCATCTTATTTTAAGCAGACTTATTCCCAATGTAAGGTGAATAAAATATGCCAAAAAATATATTCTACATGCCAAGTATGATTAGCCTAGCCACACAGTGTTTCCTTATAGTTTAAAAGCTTATCTCACATCCCAAGCTGTCATTTCGTGTGCAGCTGAATATGTATATGGCACCTAGACAACCTAAAACTATATTCAGTCTAATTTTATATTTGGTTAGTGAAAATTAATTTTGAAAAGATTATTAAGAAAGAGTACATTACTTTTGTTCTACTAAATGTAGGTTCCCATTTTTTCTCAAGTGGATAGGTCCTATGTAGGTGGACAACCCCAGTGGTTTTCTTCATAAATTAATGGTTACAAAATAAAATGACCAAATGAACCAGGAACAAGGATCTAAATTGTGCTCATCAAATAAGGAATTATTGTACACAAATTGGGAAATAGAAAAGGAGGGTGGGAGCTTCCTTGGAGGAACCAGTTTCTACTTTGGGCAACTCTCTGTGGCTGCATCCTCAGTTGGTAACCTCATCTCCACATAGCTATTAACAGATCCTCAGATAAAGAACAAGAAATATTGTGTATTTTGAAATTTAATTAATTAGTGGTGATATACATAAGATTGTGATCATGTTAATTGAGTTTGGAAAATTGAGGGTCAGAAACAAATAGGATTAATATTCCACTAGTCATTTTAAATCGTTTGGGAGCAAGCATCTTTATTGTCTTGCCCCCTGGAAACTGCAACTGCTTCACAGTCAAATTGCATTTGTAGGCCAATGTTTTCAATAGTTACAGTCACTACATCATCTAATGGTCCCTCCACCTGAACATTCTATCTTCTCAAGGCATGATCATGATCACCATCAAGGGGAGGGAGGGGTGGTGCTACTTCTACTCCAACTTAACCATGAGGGAGTCTCCAAGGCCAAGCTCAACATCACATCCTACTTGGCTGCTGAAAATAAGGTAACTACCACCCTGCTTCAAGAGATACATATCATAAAACCAGATGTGCTCACCATCACTACTCCCTTGCCAAACATACCATCAGTGGCATCTACACATTGCCACATTTATCATCAACTTAGCCATGTGGAGCAAGATCACTATCTCGCCATCAGATAGGGACATGGAACTCCCCTCTTTGCCAACTCTCTGCCACATCAACCATCACTGTGCATCTATGCTTACTAATTCAACTGCCACACACTCTACTACCAACCCCAGATGGCACTACTCTTGAGGACTGGGCATCCATTCATGACCTTATGCTGCTGTTGGACCACAAAAAAACCTCGAAACTTCCTCTCAGCTTGATAGATAACAACAACCAACCCAAACTTAGCATTTGTACACATGAAACTTGAGACCAACCTCCGTGACCTGGCTGCTTTTTCAAAATCATAACATAGACCTTCCGTCATCGAAACCTCCTCCACCATCAAATTAGTACCAATGATACAGGTCAAAAGGTGGAACATTTGAAAGGCAGACTGGGCGACCTTCATGAGCTCCTTAATACTGTAACCAGCCAGCTTTCCAGCCATACCTCAAACCCAGACACAGCACACAGCTCCTGGTGTCCACCATCTTTGCTGCCATGAAGAAGACCATTCTATGCAGCTGATGAAAAGACTTTATACCAAATTGGGACGATAAATGCCAGCAGATATACTCCAAATTCACCAGGGAAGCCCCAAACAACAACACCAATGAGCAAGCAGACACTCTGAAGCAGACCCTCAACAAGCAGAAATACAGATGAGAGGAACCAGCACAGCATCTGTCAGAGCCACAGCTGGAAGACTATCTGCCAGCAACACCAGTGACTCAGTCTTCCTTGCCTAGAAAAGCAGAGAGAGAGGCAGCAGCCCTAATAGTTAATAGGAATGATGATTGTGAGAATGTGGTCTGTGGTTTGGCAGAGCCCGAATGTCCAGACCAGATAAGTGATATAAACATGTTTACATATTGTAATTGATTGGAATCGAATATAGAAACAGTTATTTCAAGAACAAAGTGATAAACTTACCTGATGTGGACTTTGCCGGTCATGCGGCTGCCACTATGGCATGAGTTCCTGGAGCAGAGGCCCAAGAAGTAGCCACGAACTGTAACATATAAAAGGATAAAATGATTGTGTATAATTAGTTGTCAGTTCTCTGTTCTTCACTAACTACCAAAGATTGTATCACTCTGCATAGTTGTTGTACAAGTATTGTAAAAGAATCTATTGCAGTTTATGATATTTACCTTTGTAAGAACTCACTTTATGAACCAGCCACTAATAGAGGGGTGATGTGGTAGCCTTGATATGAAGTTGGGTAGTGAGACCTAACTTGTTTGTAGGGATCGTGTCGCTGCTCTGGTTGCCTGAGTAACAGAAGACAGGAGCCAGGGAGCTCTCACATTGGTGGCAGCAGTGGATAAAAAGGACTGACCAATAAACCAATTAACATGAATCAACACAAAGAATTATGTCAGTAGCAGGTGCCGATGGCCAGACAAGAAGTCAGGCAACAGCCCTGAGTTTTTCCACGCCGGGAGACTCAGCGCCACAACCATTTTCAACACCTGCAGCGAATACATCAAAAACACAAGATCTTATTGACAACTTTTATCAAGCAGAATAAAGGCAGGCTGAGCAGGAAGAAAGGAAAATAGAACAAGACGAACAGCTAAGAGAGGAGGACCAACAATGGGACGAATGCCGATACCAACGGGAGCAACAATTTGCAAACCAACAACAACACTGGGTCGAAACCCTGCAAGGCATGGTGGAAGTTGGAGTAGGCACAACACCACCACCCAGAGTGGCACCACCAAAATTGTCCCCACCAAAATTCATTGAAGGAGTAGATGACATGGGAGCATTTCTGAAGATGTTTGAAGCAATCGCCGATGCCGCTGGTTAGGCCCACAACAACTGATCTATTTACCTGCAAAACACCTTGTCAGGACAAGGGCTATTAGCCATATCATCTCAGTCAGCAATAGAACAAAATAACTACATCATCATCAAGGCTATCCTAGTGGCAACCTACCATATCTCTGAAGAAACGTACAGAAAGAGAGTATTCGATGCAACATTCAGTGCTGGAGACCCTGACGCATGGTTCTGAGACCGAAGACAAGCATATAAGAAATGGATACAGGCTAGTAGAAGATCTGTGGAAGACATGTTATAATTAAAACTTATGTTGCAGAAGCTCCCATGCTGGCTAGAGAACCAGATGAGGCAGCTGAAGCCGAACACATATAAAGAGCTGAAGGAGGCTGTGATGAGATATGTTAGCACTTCGAAGCCCAAGTGAGAACTGACACTGTCCACCAGACCAGACTAGCGAGGAGGAAGATGGAGCCCAACCCGAGAGAGCAAGGGAAGGCCGAGCTTCAAACAAAGAAGATATGCCCAAGAGCATAAGGAAGGGTAAAAGAATAACAATAATGAGTATTATGTAAAATATAAAGATAACAAGCACAACTCCGAGTGCTATAGGTGTGGTAAGAGAGGCAATTACCAACGAGATTGCATGGTGAAGCTGGAGGTGGTGAAGTGTGGCCTCCTGGGGCCCCACAACCAGAGGTTGCCAGAGTGGACAAAGATGGTCCAGATAAATGGCCAAGAAATAAAAGCACTCCTGGACACCGGGTGTACTAAGACACTCATACACCCCTGGTGCATTACCAAAGAAGACTACTTAGGATGGAACATTCCCTACCAGACTCCTTCATCCAAACGGATCTACTTCCCAGCTGCGAGTGTAGAGCTGGAGATAGAGGGGAGCGGCACAAAAATACCTGTGGGAGTGTTGAAGCACACTAGCCAGGATATGTTGATGGGAAGACGCGTACACCACTTCAAAAACTTTCTGAAAAAGGACCTCGAGGAAGAGACTTGAGAAGAAGGAGAGGAACCTACATCACCTGTTTCTGTTGAGACTGAGGCAGGAATGGTAGTGACCCATACCAGACAATACCAGCAAAATGCCCTTGAGGAGGAGGAGCGCCTGAGACAGGAGCAAGACAGGCCAGTCATCATTACGCTAGACTCAGTCAACAGTGGAGTGCAGGTGGAGGGACTGAGGATCTCGAGACTGAGAAGGGCCGAGCTGAGGTGCCTGGAGGGTGCCAGGTGGAGGACCAATGTCCTGAGGGTTCCAAGATAGCTGACCAGACCAAGGAGGGTCAAGCTGAGGCACCAGGAGAGAGCCAGGTGGAGGAGCAGGGCACTGAGGGATCTGTGATGGCTGATCTAACCGAAGAAGTTGGGGAATCATTCAGCATTCTCACCCAGGAGGAATTGGGCAGAGCCCAAAGGTATGATACCACATTGGCTAATATAAGAGAGAAAGCATACAAAGGTGGTGGGCCGTACTTTTGGAAGGAAGACATATTGATGAGAGAGCCATATTATGTGTCAGGGAAGGAGCTAATTATGGTGCCAAGGGTAACCCGAAATAAGGTTTTACGAATGGCACACAACACCCCTATTGCAGGACATTTTAGTTGGGATAGGACATTGCATGCAATAAGAGCCAGATTGGATTGGCCGGGGGTGGTCAAAGATGTGGAGGAAATGTGCAATTCTTGCCTGTGTGTCAAAAGGCAGGCCCAGCAGTGACAACTAGAGACCCCTTACACCCTGTACCCATTATGAAAGAACCCTATAAGAAAATGGCTATGGATGTAGTAGGACCACTACCCCATATCAAATCTGGAAATAAGTTCCTTCTAGTTGTAATGGACTATGCGACTAAGTGGCCTGAAGCATTTACCTTAAGAAACGTAACCACTGAAACAGTGGTCCATTGTCTTTTGGAGATGACAGCTAGAATTGGGATGCCAGATGAATGCTATTTAATAATGGCTCTAATTTCATGTCTAAGGTAATGAAGCAATATTGTGAGACCACTGGAATTAAGCAACTTAGGATATCACCTTACCATCCCCAAACTAACAGCATGGTTGAGTGGTTTAATTCCACATTAGAAAGGTTGTTAAGAAAGTTAACCCAAGACCCAAATGCTGAGTGGGACAAATGCTTGCTTACGTACTTTGGGCATACAATGGGATGATACATAAGACAACAGGATTCTCTCCTTATGAGTTGTTATTCGGCAGAGAAATGAAAATGCCCTTGAATCAAATGGTGCATTACTGGAAGGGAAAGGAAAAAGGGAACGAGAGTGGTGTGACCAAGTACATACAAACATTGAGGGTGAATATGCAAATGATCAGAGATTTAGCATATGAGAAAGAGGTGGAAGAAAAGGTCAAGCAAAAGCATTACTATGACCTCAAAACAAAGGACTGAACCTTTGCTGTGGGGGATTTTGCACTGGTATTTAGGCCAACCTTAAAGAATAAACTACTCAATCAGTGGCAAGGGCTCTACCCTATTACAGAAATTGTTACACCGGTAACTTACTGAGTAGATGTGATACTGAACATACCATGTGAATTGCATTAGGAAATGGAACTCTCCATCCGCGGCTGTGTTCTTGGCAGAGGAAGAATAAGAAGAAAACCTAGGAGAAACAGAGAAAGATCCTACACAAAACATGCCTGCCTCTCAAAACATGGACCTGATAAAGTTTAAGGAAACCTACAAGGACATTCTGCTGGAGGTGCTGGGGCATACAAACTTAGTATGTCATGAGATTCCCACAGGAAGTGCTCTCCCTATAAGGTTGCCCCCATACCATTTAGCACACCACTCCCAGGAAGTGCTAAGGGAAGAAATAAAGACCCTGCTGACCAGGACATAATCAAATCATCAAAAAGTCCATGGGCAGCCCCTATAGTTTTGGTAAAAAAGAAAGACAGTACCCAATGCATGGGTGTAGACCATAGGTGGCTCAACAAGGTCACAGTCAATGATCCATACCCCCTCCCAAATATTGATGACCTAATATCGAACCTGGGTGCATCAAAATATATTACCACACTAGACCTAATGAACGGGTATTACTAAGTTCCTGTCCACATCAAAGATCGGAAGAATACTGCCTTCGTATTGCCTTATGGAAAATAGGAATTTATAACCATGCCCTTTGGGTTGATCTCTGCCCCTTCTACATTCCATAGACTAATGGATGGTCTCCTGAATGGGTTGCATGAATTCATGGTGGCCTACCTTGATGACATTATAGTTCATAGCTCTAATTGGAAAGAGCACATGCAACACCTGGAAATAGTATTTAAAAGATTAAGGGAAGCGGGTCTGACAGCAAAGGAAAAGAAATGTGCATTTGGATGTGGTACTTGTGTATACTTGGGTTGTGTGGTTGGCAGTGGTACTATTAAACCAATGGAATGTAAGGCATTTGCTGTCAAAGAATTTCAGCAACCACAGTCAAAGAAAAATGTTAGATTGCTTCTAGGACTCTGTAGTTACTACCGAAAATTCATTAAACAGTTCTCAACCATAGCAATGCCTTTAACTGAGCTCACCCGGAAAAGTATGCCAAATAAAGTCAAATGGGATAGTAGGTATGAGAAAGCCTTCTCCATGTTGAAGAGTCTACTCACTCAGGCACCTATCTTATCCACACAGGACTGGTCTAAACTTATCATATTGCAAATTGATGCCTCAGCATTTGGACTGGGATATGTTCTCGCTCAAATTAATGAACTAGGGGAAGAGCACCCTATAGCTTTAGCATCCAAGAAACTCTTTCCTCCTGAACGTAACTACTCTGCCATAGAACTTGAGGCTCTGGCCTTAGTTAAAGGCATTAAACACTACTGAATATACTTACAAGGTGTGCAGTTCAAAGTACAGACTGACCACAACCTGTTGACATATCTTAGCAATTTAAAGGACAATCATGGTAGACTAGCTAGGTGGGCACTCACCTCACAAACATATAACTTCACCATTGAACATTGAAGTGGCAACGCGAAAGCCAATGCTGACAGCCTTTTGCGAGAGTCTGAGTCAGTAGCTAAGGTTGGGGATGTGTCAGAGCCATGGCTGGAAAACCATCTGCAGGCAACATCAGTGATTGTCTTCCCTGTCTAGAAAGGCAGAGAGAGAGGCAGCAGCCCTAATAGTTAATAGGAATGATGATTGTGAGAATGTGGTCTGTGGTTTGACAGAACTGGATGACCAGACCAGATAAGAGATAAACATGTTTACACTTCAGAATTAATTGGAATCGAATATGGAAACAGTTATTTCAAGAACAAGGAGATAAACTCATCTGATGCGGATTTCGCCAGTCATGCAGCTGCCGCTATGGTACGAGTCCCTGGAGCAGAGGCCAAGGAAGTAGCATGAACTGTAACATATAAAGGGACAAGAATGATGTGTATAATTAGTTCTCAGTTCTCTGATCATCACTAACTACCAAAGATTGTATCACTCTGCATAGAGCTGTACAAGTATTGTAAAAGAACCTATTACCTGATACCAGCAGTTCACTGGATCAGTTTATGATACTTACCTTTGTAAGAACTCACTTTGCGAACCAGCCACTAATAGAGGGGTGGTGTGGTAGCCTTGATATGAAATTGGGTAGTGAGACTTAACTTGTGTGTCAGGGATCATGTCGCTGCTCTGGTTGCCTGAGTAACAGAGGACAGGAGCCAGGGAGCACTCATAGTGTCCATCAACTTTAGCCACTAAAGCCGTCAAACTTGGCAGCTGTTCAACTATCTCACTGGATGTGTGAAGAAGACCCTGCCCTGCCTGGTGAACAACAATGCCATCACATCCAATCTATTTAAAGATGGTAACTATCACAACATGGACAGGCTGGTCAGCAGGGAGGTAAATACCAAGATTGCAAGTTTGAGAGCCCTCGACCCCCTGATGACAAGTCACTCATTGAGGCCCTCAAGGAAGATGAGATTGCTGCAGCAGTGAAGTGACTGAAGAGTGCTGAAGCACAGGGCCCCGACCAAATTGCACTAGAATTTGCCATTGACTGCAGGACTCCGATATTCTTCTCCTACTGCATGTCAATCCTCTACCTCCCCAATATCTGGCGTCCAACAGATGTCACATGAGCACCATGTCTTCTCCCAAAAGAGCCCATAATTGACCTTCAGCTCATATAGCAGCAAACTGGGTTCCACCATAGTTGTTCCACAACCAACCAAGTTACTCTCCTGACAGACAACATTGAGGCAGGATTTAAAGTGCAGCAGAAAGCGGGTGTGGTTGTGTTAGACCTCACCCCTGCATACGACACAGTGTGGCTCTGAGGCCTACATGTCAAGCTCCTGCTGATGATCCAGGATGGTAATATGATCTCACTCATCATAATGAACCTTTCCAACCGTAGCTTCAAATTGAGAACCAGGGATGGGCAAGTGGGCCATCTCAAAAAACCTGCAATGACTCCAGCAGGGTTATTTTTTTAGTAATAATATCAGTAAAAATTAATTGTTTCATTTGTGAAAACCCATAATTTTAGGGTCATGTAAAGTTAATTTGATTGACATGACCTGTGAAAAAAAATAAAACACAAAATAAACAATACCCTCCATTTTCAGACTCAGATAAGTAAGACCATTATATTTATCAAGCCAGTTCATTTAGAATGGTCTTTTCTGACTGTAGTAGCCTCACAATGGATCTAAGTCCACACGCTTGTATCCCAGTAATCAAAGGATTGAAAGAAAGCTTTTATTGAAAAAGACAACTTGACAGCAACAGACATGCAGCAACAACTCAATTCTACTCGACAGACAATGACAGTAGAACAAAAGGTATTTGTACAAAAATGAATAAAAGAACTAGTTCATCATGAAACCACACTTATGAATAACATTAACATTAAATGAATAATAAGGATAATCAACAGTCACCACACTGACCACCGGAACTATAACTAGGAAATGATACGTCTTGCCTGGTACAAAGTGATGTTCCAAATGGAATGATGTTTCATTATCTGAAAGCTTTCTGTGATTTTTTTAATATTACCACTAGGCCCGAGTCACTAGAATGTACGCATGAGTGCATCTCACTCGTTTTTAGCTCTCCAGCTATTAAACTCTCATGCATACTTTTCTTCTCTAATTAAACCAGAAGCTTTAGCACATTTATCATTGTTATCCTTACTTCTGCTCGAGCTAACAATATGTTATTCGTTGTATTTACTGGTACTGATATTTGACTGGCTCAAATCAGTAAATAGGGACAAGATGGGATCTAGGTGTACTAGATGACAACATACTTAAAGTGGTAGCTTCAAATTACACATTGGTATCCCCACTGTAATAAATGTTAAGTTAAATAGAGCCATCAAAATTTTTGTCAACTCTAGCTACACTAAAACAAAAATAATTATGTACTTACCATGATCCCTTTTGCTTGGAAAAAGAATGCTGCAAATCCATCATTCCATTTCTATGGTTACCTGGATGTTTTCCTTTTGAAATGAGTCTTTTGACATTACAATACTCTCAAAATGAATATAGTTAACTACAGCACTTTATGACTATTTTGAAAAAAAGAATCCAAGAAATGGTTTTTATCCTTCCTTATATAAACAGCATAAGTCAATACTAACACACTAGTAGAAGTGGGAAAGCTTGAATACAAACTACTATTGAAGTTATCATAATATTTTGTTAACCTTACAAATAAATGGAAGGTTCACCTCCTATTCAAAAGAGAGCCTCAATCATAAAAGCCACAGATTTAGATGGGAGAATAGAATATTACCAGCATGACTGATCAAATGCATGAAATGCAATAATAAGAACTAGGATAGTAGCAATGTTACATATTAAGTAAAACTTACTTAATAAAATTAAGGCAAAGGAAAATA
This sequence comes from Lycopodina hypogea, assembly GCA_963969325.1. Classification (NCBI taxonomy): domain Eukaryota; kingdom Metazoa; phylum Porifera; class Demospongiae; order Poecilosclerida; family Cladorhizidae; genus Lycopodina; species Lycopodina hypogea. The sequence continues at coordinate 3,594,774 of OZ017789.1, forward strand.
ATAGAAAATATTATTAAACAAAAGAATCGCATATCAGTCAAGAATTTTATTAGTCATTTCAATGACATGATGCCATTCTGGTTATGCGAATTGGTTAAAAGTTGGTACAGGGAAATTGTGGTAATTTAAGACATGTCCTAAGAATATACTTTCATCATTTGGTTGATTTTTTTCTTGTTTATTAATTGAGTCTGTAATAATGAATAAATACTTTGGAGGGGGGAGCTTCAGCCCCCACCCCCCTTGATCCAGCGCTGGTCTTGGGGTTATTCCATCAGAATTTCATCAAGTTAATTGAATTACATAAGTAATTCAAATACAAAGTACAATTTCAAATTATGTAGTTGTAATTTTAATTGAAATACATCTTGATGTGTGTAATTGTAACTGCATTTCAATTTCTATGCTCCCATAAAATCATACCCATCAAATAAATTCCTTCCTAAACACTTGCACAATTGGTGTGATTCAGTGACATGGAACACTCAATGAACAACAAATGACAGTACATATCAACACTAACTTTAAACATGTATCACAAGAATGTGTTGATAGTATACTTGCATCTTCAGCTGATGGATGATATGCATACAGCCAGGCTTCAATCTCATTATAATTCTACAGTAATTATTTACTTTTAGCAACAAATTTTATATAAAAATTATAAAATTCAGATTGCAAACAAACTATTCTAGAAATTCACACTTGGGCTAATTGAATTACAAAAGTAATTCAAGTACTAAATAATATTACAAATTATATAATTGCAATTGAAATACATTTTAATGTATATACTTGTAATTGTATTTTAAATTGTTTTGAAAAACAATAGACTCACTTTTCGATTATAAATTACATTTTCACACATTGATTGAGTTTTGCTTTTCTTTATCTCTACAAAGTGTGCCACTCTAGTATAATTACTCTTGCTGTGTCAAGGGGTAAATGTTCAACACAAGAAGTACTGCAAAATCAAATATCATCTTTAGCAGCAAAAAAAAAGTTTAATAAACAACCCAAAAAATCAGTTCATATAAGTAGATAATAGATCACTATATGGTGAAAATGCATAACAAACCCCCTCCCCCCCCCAAAAAAAATAACAGCAAAATATATAAATAAAGTTCTACCTAAAAGCAGCAATTAATGATGTATTTATTATGGAACTGTAACTATAAACCAAAAAAGTAAATCAAGTTACTGATAATAATACTGATGACGTTCCATAAATGTAGAAATCATAATGTATATAATACTAACGAATACTAATACCTGAAATTTCAGAAATACATTGCAGTCAATTGGTTACTTCCTGTGGCAAGCTAATTATTGCATTCATCACAGCCACATTCCAAGATTTTCTGGATAAATGTAGTTTTTAGTTCTTCTGTGACTCCAAAAGTTTTAGTGCAATTTGTTGCTCTAGTCACCCGATATCTCTTATACTTTATGGGCTTGCAGCAAGTGCAGTGTGGTGTTGTGTAAGGAGAAGCTTCCGAGACAAGCACATGTGTGGAACACAATCCTCTGCAAACATCTAGGTACACCGATATAGGCTCACAGTCAGCAAATATCAAAATAAATTCTTTTCTCTCCATTTGACATGCTGTAGTGTCCACTCCAATGTGGTATCCTTCAGCTAGAGACGCAATGAAGGATACCACAATGATAATGAGGATGCATCTGGACATCTTAACTGACTGCCGACTTTGTAGCATTTTCACTGTACAAAAAAAATGGAAAGAAATAAATATAAAAACATGTCAGAATTATACAATAATAATAACCATAGTTATTTTCTGAGTGTACAAGCAACAAAATGGACTTATAACCTTGATCATCTATTTTGACATTCATAAGGACTGAATAATTCTGATTGTTTGGTAAAAGAAATTTTAGTTTCAGTTATAGTTTATAGTTCATAGGGAGGGACTGGTCTATCCACTGAAGCCATTAAACACTTGCTAATCTTTTTTTTCTTTTTTTTTAATTTAGGTCTATGAAAATTATAAGGGAAAGCTCTGTGGTGGAAGGTATATGAAATTTGATGTGAGGATAGGTGCAGTGACAAGGTTAATGTCCCTCCAAATTTGGATAAAGAAAAAAACAACAGAGCTAATTAGGATTTAATGTTATTCTGATTTTTACATTACCAAGTTGTCTCTAGGTCCAATGGCTTGGCAGTTCATTAGCCACACGGGTAAGCACATGAACAATTAATAAATCTATATAATAAAAAAAATTTTTTAAAGAATGTTTATGTCCCTCCATCAGTCAGGCAGTCCATCTGGTCCCTCTGTGACACTAAATGTGTTCGAAATTAAAAGGGTACTTCTTGAGGTCCAACGTAGATGATGTGTAACGACAAGGTTAATGCCATTGCCATCAGAATTTTTCTAAAGGAGCTTTTTATGGAGATAATTGCATTTAGTGTAATTTTGACCCATTTTTGGGTCAGAGATGCTTACTTAACCCACTTAATCTCCTTTTTTTTTCTTGTACTGCAACTCCCTGAATACCACCCTTGGATTTTAGTATTGCCTAAGATACTCTCCTGGTCAACATGTGTTCATGTAAGTTAAGTTCCAGATCACTGTATCTAAAGGTTTGGCAGTAGATTAGCCACATAGGTAAGCACATGCATACAATTTTGAGTTCAGTAAAGTGAATGTGAGAGTTCAGTAAAGTGAATGTGACACTCCAATGCCAAGCAAAGTGAGTGTCAGAGCCACCGAGACTACTCCCAGTGACTCTGCCTGTGACAAGGCAGGGAACAAGTAAAGGACATCAAGAAGTTAATAATAAGAAGGCAGGGAACAATTAAAGGACATCAAGAAGTTAATAATAAGAAAGAGAATAAAGAAATTAATAAGAAAGATGATAATAACAAAGTTAATTAAGATAGCTAATTGAGATAATGTGTTATGGGTTTCCGGTGAAGGAAATTGATTAAGAGAACAAAGAAAATGAAGTGGTTACAATAAACTCATTTGGTGAACGAACAGCTGGCCAGGCAGGGTGCCGGAGCAGGGCCCCCCCGAATGGTCTGACTATAAAAAAGACACAACTAAACTGTTGAGAGTGTGAAAAAATGTCCATGTTGTAACTGAAAGTGTGATATTGAATATTGAATATTGGAAAGATCATTGTTGCTGGTACAGAGAGTCTCTGACCAGTATTTAATACTATCTATTTTGAAGTGAGACAGAGTGTGTGAACCTACTGTTGACTACTTATAATCACAGTAGGTAGCCTTAGTTAGTACTATAACAGCTGGTGATTAACTAGGGAGCGGGGCAGCTATCCTAGTTGGCAGAAAACATTAGCTGAAGCTAGGGTAGCAGCTCACAGTGAGTCTTCCAGCTAGTAGCAAAAAAAGACAAAATTACTTAAAATTAAATTCTACTTTGGCAGGCTAAAACTCACCTTTACGCATTTCCATAGCATAGGTACGATTACCGCAACTATAGCTGGTATGCTCCCTTTCTCAAAGAAAACAACACGTGTACCGCTTTTCGGGCTAAGTAAAAATGATAGCAAATTGTTCAAGCATGCGCTACCGGGAGGTAGGCGATGGTTGCCAATGGAGTCATTGCACCTGTCGCCACAGTGACGTTATAAATCTGATTACGTCAGGAGCAATAGGTCTATTGATGTCCTTCGCTAATCACCCCATAGCCATGCATGGTTTCTTTGGTTTTTGTTTTTTTGTTGTTTTTTTGGGGTTGTTGTTCTTTTTTTGGTTTTTTGTTTCAAGCCCTGCACGGAGAACAGCATCGCATTTTCAAGTGCCACGCCACAACATAAGGTAAAGTTGTGCGCTTTTGTTGGCAGTGACTGTGGCGAGCTGATCTGAAAGGACAGCAGAGTCCACTCCTAAGCTTTTATCAGGACTACAAGACTAGATTATTCACTGGGTGAGAAGACTAGAGTTGAACAAAATGCATAGATATCAGTGGCTAGCATGGATCCATCCAGCTCTGCACTGTCAACCTTGTTAAAACTTTTGCAAGACAATGTGAGCGAGCTACTCCTACTTCAGCTAATAGTACTCTGCAAACTAGGATAGCTGCCCCGCTCCCTAGTTAATCACCAGTTGTTATAGTATTAACTAAGGCTACCTACTGTGGTTATAAGTAGCCAACAGTAGGTTCACACACCCTGTCTCACTTCAAAATAGATAGTATTAAATAACAATGATCTTTCCAATATTCAATATTCAATATCACACATTCAATTACAACATGGATATTATTCACTCTCTATCATAACAGTTTAGTTGTGTCTTTTTATAGTCAGACCATTCGGGGGCCCTGCTCCGGCGCCCTGCCTGGCCAGCTGTTTGCTCATTAAATTAGTTTATTGTAATTACTTCGTTTTCTTTGTTCTTATAATTAATTTCCTTCACTGGAAACCCATAACACATTATCTCAATTAGATATCTTAATTAACTTTGTTATTATCATCTTTCTTATTCATAACTTCTTGATGTCCTTTACTTGCCCTGCCTTGTCACAGGCAGAGTCACTGGGAGTAGTCTCGGTGGCTCTGACATTTCCCCAACCTCAGCTGCTGACGGGTCCCTGGACAAACCGTCAGCATTAGAGTTGGCTTTTCCACTCCGGTGCTTGACAGTAAAGTTGTAGGGCTGAAGGGTCAACGCCCACCTGGCCAACCTCCCATGACTGTCTTTTAGATTGTTAAGATGGGTGAGAGGGTTGTGGTCCGTTTGTATAGTGAAGAGGTTGCCTTCTAAGTATGTCCTAAAATGTTTGACACCTTTCACTATAGCCAGAGCTTCCCGCTCTATTGTTGAATAATTCCGTTCACTTGGTAGTAACTTTTTTGAAGCATATGCTATGGGGTGTTCCTCTCCCTTGCTGTTTAACTGACTTAAAACGTAACCTAGGCCGTAGGCTGAAGCGTCAGTTTGTAAAATAAATGATCTTGACCAGTCGGGGGTTACTAACACAGGAGCTTCTGTTAGGGCCTTTTTCAACTGGTCAAACGCCTCCTGGCAATCTGTTCCCCAATTCACTCTGTTCGATGCCTGTTTTCGGGTTAAGTTGGACAGAGGTGTGGCTATAGTGGCAAAGTTAGCAATGAACTTCCTATAGTAGCCACACATGCCCAGAAATGATCTCACTTCTTTTTTGGTTTTTGGCCTCCCGAACTCAGTAATGGCAGCTATCTTCCCCTCCATAGGCTGTACAGTTCCACTCCCCACTATATACCCTAAGTACTCACAACTAGCTTTCCCAAATGAACACTTTCTTTCTTTTACCGTTAGTCCAGCTTTCCTTAATTTCCCAAACACTGTTGTCAAATGTGCTAGATTGTCGTCCCAGGTAAGGCTATGCACGAGTATATCATCTAAGTAAGCTACAGCAAAGTCCTGTAGCCCATGTAAGACCTGGTCCATGAGCCTCTGAAAAGTTGACGGGGCTGTGACCAATCCAAAGGGCATGGTCAAGTACTCATATTTCCCATAGGGTGTTATGAAAGCTGTCTTCTCCATATGTTCCTTTCTAACAGGCACTTGATGATAGCCTTTTGTTAGATCTAAGGTGGTAATATAACAGGAACTTCCTAAATTGGCGATTAGTTGCTCGATATTTGGTAGGGGGTACGGGTCATTGACAGTGACTGCATTTAGCTTACGGTAATCCACACACATTCTCTTAGTGTTGTCCTTCTTAGGGACTAATACAATGGGTGCTGCCCAAGGGCTGGTTGATGGCCTAATTATACCCTGGTTCAACAAAGTCTGGATCTCTTCCCTTAACACTTCTTGGGATTTGTGGGCTAGCCTGTATGGTGGTAATCTTACTGGAGGGGCATCTCCAGTAGATATGTTGTGGCACACTAGGTTGGTTCTCCCCGGGGTGTCACTCAACACATCTTTATACCTCCATTTAAATTTTTCCAGCTCCCTCAGCTGGAGCTCAGGCATTCTAATATCTCTTCCTTTTTCTTCTCTCTCTTCACTCAGGCCCTCCCACTCATCAGTCTCGGCCATAAACACAGCCGCAGACGGGGACTTCCACTCTTTCATGCTATTTATATGGAAGGTTCGAAACCTCTTGATCTTTGTGCCCAAATCCACTAAATAGGTGACTGGGGTAATCCTCTTAGCAATAGGAAAGGGTCCTTGCCATTGGTTTAGTAATTTGTTTTTAAGGGTGGGCCTAAACACCAATACAAAATCATCCACCTCGAAGGCACGCTCTCTCGCCTTCTTATCGTACTGCTCTTTCTGTTTAACTTTTTCACCCTTTTCTCTCTCAAATGCCATCTCCCAGACCAATTCCATATTAGCCCGGAGGGTATGTATGTACCCTGACACACTACTGGTGTCTTCCTCTTCCTTTCCTTTCCAATACCTTACCAACTGGTCTAAAGGCATCCTCATTTCTTTTCCGAACAGTAAATTGTAAGGGGAGAAACCAGTGGTCTTATGTACTGTGCCCCTATATGCCCATAGTACATAAGGTAAGCACTCATCCCATTCAGCTCCCAGGTTATTTACTAATTTCCTTAGCAATCTTTTCAAGGTGGCATTGAAACGCTCGACCATACCATCGGTCTGAGGGTGATACGGGGAGGTCTTAATTTGTTTCATACCCGTCATTGTACAGAATTGTTGCATTACCCTTGAAATAAAATTAGTCCCATTATCTGTTAGTAATTCACTTGGCACACCCAACCTGGCAGTCACCTCTATTAAACGCTCAACTACGGTCTCAGTGAGTATGTTGCGTAAGGGAAAGGCTTCCGGCCATTTGGTGGCATAGTCCATCAGTACTAATATGTACTTATTACCTTTCTTTGATCTCTTTAAGGGACCCACGATGTCCATAGCTATACGGCCCAGGGGTTCCTTTATAATAGGTAGAGGGTGTAGTGGTGCCTTAGTAGTATTGGCTGGACAAGCCTTCTGGCAAACTGGGCAAGACGCACACAGTTGATTGATGTCTTTAACCACTCCCGGCCAATCCATTCTTGATCTAATGCTTTTCAGTGTTCTCTCTCTCCCAAAATGACCTCCAATTGGGGAATTATGAGCCATGGCAAGTACTCTCTCTCAGGCTATCTCTGGTAAGATTAGCAAATTCTTTCCCAGGGGCTGGTAAGGTTCCCTCATCAATAACCCCCCCTTCCAAAAATAGGGTTCACCAGCTTTACCCGCCTTCTCTCTTAAGTACTTTAAGCTTTTATCATACCTTTGGGCCTCACCCAAACTTTTCCTGGTGAGGACCTTGGATAACACTCCTGTCTGGTCCTCTGCAACTCCATACCCCCCGGCACTCCACTCCTCCGTCCAGTCCTCTCTTCCAGACGCCTCAGCTGGGCACCCCACGGTATGGATGTCTCCCTCGAGCCCCTCAGTGCCCTGCTACTCCGTCTGGTCCTCTCTTCCAGACGCCTCAGCCGGGTACTCCTTGACTTCGAGATCATCACTCTCCTCCGCCTGCACTTCAGTGTCTACGGAAGTGATGACTGGCCCTTCCAGCTCCTGCCTCTGACGCTCCTCCTCCTCGAGTGTGTCCTGTCGGCGTTGCTCAGCCCGAGTTACCACCATCCCTGTCTCTGCCTCTATGGTAGTAGGCGATGTGGTCTCCTTCTTTAGCTGCTTTTCCAGCTCTCGTTTAACAAATTGACGGAAATGTGGAATGTCTCTGCCCATGAGCATTTCTTGTCCAATGTGTCTTGATACTCCCACTGGTATCTTCGTAGTCCGTCCTTCCACTTCCAACTGTACACTTGCAGCTGGGAAATATATCTCTTGGTTAGATGCTGTGTGGTAAGGAATGTCCCATCCCAGATAGTCCTCTTCCTTCACACACCGAGGGTGTACCAGTGTCTTGGTACACCCTGTGTCCAGCAATGCTTCCACTTCATGCCCATTCAGGCGGACGGTCTTAGTCCATTCAGGAAGTACTGTCGTAGCCTCCAGGCTACACTTGGCATCCTCTAACTTTACCCGGCAGTCTCGTTTCACATGCCCTTTCTTTCCGCACTGGAAGCATTCGATTGCGGTTGAGGGGGTGTATCTTGGAGGCCCCTCTCTCCTCCATGGTGGTGTCTGGTCCTTTTTCCATGGCTCTTGCTTGTCTTCCTTCTTGAACTCCCTCTTCTCTTCTCTTTTCGGGTAATCTTTTTCCCTCTTTATTCTGGAGTTTCCCAGATATCGAATGATGGCTTCTGATAGCTCCTCGAAGGACTGACAATTCAAATTACGAATTTGAGGCTCCAACCAGTTGGGGAGTTTAGCTATTGCTAGCTCCATGATGACCATCTCCCGGTCTAGGGTACGGCTGGTGTCTAGCCAACGACAAAAATTTTGATGGAAGTCCCTCAGCCGCATGTCTGGGTTAGATAAATTGAATCGGTCCTCGAACACTCTTCTTCGCCTGGTCTCTGTCGACACTTGGTAGGCTGCCAGCAGAGTTGCCTTCACAGTTCTATAGCTGTCCTGTTTGGCAGCAGAGAGTGAAGAAATTGCCATGAGTCCAGCTCCTGCTAGTGACCCTCTGAGGTATAGAGTCCACTGAGCTGGGTCCCATCCACTGGCAGTAGCCACCACTTCAAAAGTGTCCAAGTAGGCGGCTATGTCATCTGTAGCCTCGTTAAACTTTTGCACTGTTAGCTTCGGGGTTGCTGGTGCTGGGGGCTGTTTGCCTGGTATGAGACTTCGAATAGTCTCGAGCAGTAGTTGTTGTTGTTCTCTGTTAGCTTGACGCTCTTCCTCTCTTTGTTCCCGTTCCTCTTGTCTGATTTGCCTTTCCTCCTCTGCCCTTCTCTCCTCTCTCTCTGCCCGACGAAGTTCAAGCTCCTGTAGGCTAGGTATCCCTTCATACGGAATAGGAGGGTTGGCAGGGGTAGAGAAGGCTGTAGGGTTTCTCATCCCAGCTCCAGCTGATGTTTGGCTTCGGGTGCGCCTGTCTTCTCCTGGCGCAGACATTGTTCTTTAATAATCAAAATAGAAGATAGTCACTAGTTCTAATAATAGCTATATCTATCTATCCCACCACTGCCACCAATGTGAGCGAGCTACTCCTACTTCAGCTAATAGTACTCTGCAAACTAGGATAGCTGCCTTGCTCCCTAGTTAATCACCAGTTGTTATAGTATTAACTAAGGCTACCTACTGTGGTTATAAGTAGCCAACAGTAGGTTCACACACCCTGTCTCACTTCAAAATAGATAGTATTAAATAACAATGATCTTTCCAATATTCAATATTCAATATCACACATTCAATTACAACATGGATATTATTCACTCTCTATCATAACAGTTTAGTTGTGTCTTTTTATAGTCAGACCATTCGGGGGCCCTGCTCCGGCGCCCTGCCTGGCCAGCTGTTTGCTCATTAAATTAGTTTATTGTAATTACTTCGTTTTCTTTGTTCTTATAATTAATTTCCTTCACTGGAAACCCATAACACATTATCTCAATTAGATATCTTAATTAACTTTGTTATTATCATCTTTCTTATTCATAACTTCTTGATGTCCTTTACTTGCCCTGCCTTGTCACAGGCAGAGTCACTGGGAGTAGTCTCGGTGGCTCTGACAACAACCAATCAAATGTTACAGGATTAGTTCAGTTTTTATGTTGTTTTTTTTTTGGACAGGACAAACTGCCCCCCCCCCCCTCCCACTTCTTCCTAAAACCCTAATATTTATTTTGAAATGAATTCAATATTTATTCATTCATTCATTGATAAATTGCAGTACAGAAATTAAAAAGCACTGAAGGAATAATAGGTTGCTCTGCTAAAAGCCAATGATAATGATATGGAAAATAATCGCATTATTATACCTTAAAGTAAAACCCTTCCTGCTAGAGTGGAGATTCATCTAGATCAGATCCTAATAACTTGGATCCTTGCCAGATCTATATAAATTCTTGGAATTATTGTTTTTAAAATGAACTATTTAATAAATTTCTGGTTTTGTTGCCATGGTTTTGCATTCAGGACTTGTAACTGCACGTCCATAATAAGGTCTAGTCTCTTCTAAACCCCCAACCAGCTGCCATACTCTTTCATAGTCAAACCCCACCTGCCATTTGTAATGTAAAGTGCATGAATCACTTCAAGTGAAATTTTAATGGAAGTGGGACCACAGAAATGTGGTTAAGTTTGATTTTGTAGTGGCAAGTGAAGAGTTTAAATCAACAGAAGAAAGAGAATTCCAAAGGTGAGGAATACAGTTAAATTATAAGTGTTTAAATGAATACGATGTTTTTAACAGACAGTAGAAAATCTAACTGACTTTTTCTCTTTCAATTTTTCCGATAACAGCTTGGGACCATCATTTGAATGTGGAGGCACCAGCAAAACTTGTGGGTACAAACTGATACTTCCTTGCTACTTGAAAACTCTCTTGGCCTTCTTACAAGCTGACTGATAGCTATCAAAAACTCAGAATGCTAATGATAATGATACTGGAATATAAACAACAAAAAGATGAACAGTTATAACTGCACAACACTTGTTAGCCACTGTATTGTGCATTTGTACTTTTTTTTATGATAACATTATGAAGGCATCATTTTCTGAGCAGTTTAATGGTGTAGACCTTGATTGACAAAAATATATATATTCTTTTGTTGGCACCTGTGCAACCTCAAGTTCTTCAGTAACATGCATTAAGTTTGAAAATTCACATGATAAATTCTTATAAAAAGAAGCCCTTGATCATCTGAATGTTAATTTAGATGATTTCAGTATCACAGTTTAAACTGATCAGTTCTTTGTAGGAATCCATTGCTATAACTACATAAGTGCCACAAAAAGTCTACTCCAAAACGAACAAAGGGAATGGAATGTTATGACACTGGGAAACAAATAAGGATAATAGGGAAAGTTGAATGCTACAACCTCTGCTCATGGAGTACTTCTTGATTTAACATTTGATGTGTAGTTTGTTGTGTTTTTTTTTTTGGGGGGGGGGGGGGGGGGGTTGGTGAAAACTGTTTAATGAATAATGCTATGCTTAAGCACATCATGGGAAAACTATTCAAACTTAATTTTAGGAAAGTTTCTTTCTGGACCTGGGTTAGCAAGCTGGGAGGTTATAATAAGAAACTTGTAGATATTGAAATTAATTTTGTTGACAAATCTCTCATCCTAGTATAACTCTGTAATGCCTAAACTATTAAGAGGGATAGCTTTTCAGTTACTAGAGGGTGGCTCAAAGAGGTTATAATTTTATGTATATATGAAGCAGAGATATTGAGGCACAAACTCACACTAGTCAGCTTTTTGTTTGACTGCTAAACTTGGAATATATCTGAAGAACCAAAAAGAATATGTGGCCTGTCACAAAATTAGGCCCATATAGAACTGAAATGGGTTTGAGTACTTAAGGTGATAAAACCCAGTCATCATCTGACAATAGCCTGTATTTTTTTAAAATTTCGAATCATCCACTACAAGCAATTAGCTATTGTGTAACCAGTTTTCTCTCAACTTTAGAGTGACTGTTGAGCTTTCCTTTGCCTGGTTACAGGTTTTCCTGCTTTCTGGGATTTGCATATTGTTTTTTTCCATTTTTATGTGACTTAATGGTGGGGGAGCACTTGTGGAATTGCCCTCCCCCATCCATCATGGATAAAGGAGTATTTGTAAGTAGGCTGACTAGTCAGTGGTGGTGGTAGGAATTGCTGCAGGTGTGGAATTTGTTGCCATCTTTTGTGCTTTCTTGTATGTATTTGACTCTTTGGGGGAGGACTAGCTGAAAATCCCCCCAAACCCAAACCTGAATCCAACACTGATAAAGGAATAGTTTTTGGGTCCAAGTTAAGAAGATGTGTTGTAATTTGAGTTGTTACTACCACCAGTCAATGTAGTCTTTAAGTTTAAAGATTATATTAACACTTACTAGACATTAAGTGCAAAGACTAAGACAAGACAAGGACTGAATTAATGATGTCATTACAATGTACTGTATTAGAACAAACAATACACAAAGAGAAGTGCTAACCAGTACAATCAAGTGATATCAATAATATCACAAATATGCATACAATCAGTATTCTATATTACACTCATCCCTCACTAAATTAAAGTACAACAAACAAAATGACCAAATGTTTATTGTCCAACACGATACCGTAAATAGTCTGGTGGATGTCTTGTATGTGAAGATTTTCAAATAACAATTGTAGTAGTAGTAAACGAAGTCAACTAAACAGAACATGGTGTTGCTATAACTTGTGAATTGTTCAGACTTGCTCCGTATTAGATTACATCATGAGCAGCGACTTCGATTGGAAGTGTGAGAGCTTCGGATGTGTCATGTGTTCCAGAGCAGGAATAGAAACATTAGTCCCATCTGCATCTTGAGGTGCAGCACTTTCAGACTCTGGCAGATCATGCACCTTCAGGTGATCTGCATGAGGCTTCCAGGCTCTTCCCTCTCCCACATCAACTAAGTAGGAAACAGTGCCCAGCGGATTATGGACGACTCCAGAAATCCAGTGTTCTCCAAGACATAGATCCAAACCATGACAGGTTGCTCTACACCAAAGTCACAAGCATGTTAGTCATGCTGACTCTTCAGTACACATTGCTTCTATGCAACTCTGCTCAACAGATCTGGATGCAGTAGGTCAAAGAGAGTATGAACATGATGACCTAGGAAGAGTGAATTAGTTGACTGCTGTGTAATTGCTTGAGACGTAATCTGATTCTTGATAAGAAAATTCTCTACTCTGTGTGAGACTGTAAGTCCATCATGGGCTCCAGCCTTCGTGGCTACCTAAAATAAACATACATACCGTTCCACCAACCCATTTGAGGATGGATGATAAGAAGCACATCGAATGTGAAAAATTCAATTACTTAGTATGAACCGGTAAAATTCTTCTGAGATAAACTGTGGACCATTATCTGAAGCAACTTGATCTAGAAAACCAACCCTATGCAACAAATACATGATGCGGTATTCAATAGTTTTGGTGCAAGTAGTACTACGCATTTTATAAATTTCACCCCACTTTGAGTGAGCGGCAATGAGGAAGAACATTTTACCTCCAAGAAAGGGACCAGCAAAATGAATATGTATACATTGCCATGGTGTGTAGGCCATACCCAAGGAGTAATGCAGCTGCAGGAGTTTGTTTAACAACTTGACAGGGAATGCACAATTTTGCTACTTCTTCCAACTCACTGTCCCATGCGGTGGGAGGGGGGGGGGGGATACCCTTCATGCAGTTCCTTCAAGATAAGTTTATGCAGAGATGTTGGATTTACAACTATTGATCATCACAGTAAACTATCTCCTTCAGTGGTTAACTCACTCATAGCTGAGAAAAAGGTTTGACAGAGTCAGATATTAGTAATTTTTCCATCACAATGACTCCAGTACATTAATAGAATTGACCTAACCTGATCGTAGTGATTGAAGTAATGATTAAACCTGGGTCATAATAGACAGTATTGTCTTGTATCCTTTAAAATTGGTTAGAGATGTATTAGACCTAATACTTCTCGGTTTGTACTCATTAATTTAAGTGTTTTCAAGATATAACTCTGAATGCAAATCTTTATTGAGCTTTCAATTTTGAGGGGGGGGGGGAAAGAAATTTAGTTGCCTACCCAAATCTGACTGCTGCTCCTTCAGAACCAAAATAAAAAACCTTGGTAGGAACACAGTACTTGCAGTGGCCCACTGTTTGTGGCACACATTTGCCTGAAGTTCCTTATCAGCCACATTTCCATCCTTTCCACATATGGAGACAAGAGCACATAATACCCCAACCTTGCTGATTTCAAACATAGCAAGGATGCACTATAATGAGAACAAGAACTTTTAGTGCTTTATCATTTTCTTAGAAAGGTGTTGAACTGAAGGACATGAGATTTATATTTAGTGTAATGTCAGGTGTAAAGACTTGCTTGGTTTCAACAATGGTATTAGTGTGATTAAAATAATTTATTATCCACTTTGACTGGGTTTGACAGACAAATAAAGTGTACAGAAAAAGCTAATGAATTTGTTTGTAAAATGAATATTGCAGTCTTGCCTTTGTATCATTGAATAGTAAACATAATCTTAAAATCAAATTGTATTTATACATTTCAATTTATCACAAATAATATTCTAATTATAATCAACCTTTTTTAGCTTCCACCTATTTATTACCTCTAGTACGTAGGTCTACAAATACTCGGAATGATGTTTGGGAGGGGGGAGGGGATAATGGATTTTTAACTAATTGTTTACTATTTTTAAGAACCAAAGTTGTTGTTACAACTAATTGGTTACAACTAATTGGTTACAACTAATTGGTTACAACTAATTGGTTACAACTAATTGGTTACAACTAAATGCCTTTACTGTATGGAAACCCTGTGGTTACCACTAGGTAATTTTACTGTATAGAAACCTAAAAGTTGAAAATCTTATCCCACCTTTAACCTTGTCTTAGTGTTCTAAATAATTATTTTGGTTGGTATAAAATACTACTTCCTAATAAATATTGTAGCAATGATTTACCACACATCTTAGTGAGGGACTGCTCTTGTTTCATTAGTCCTGGTTCAACCAATTAAATCTGGGCATAGCCAGTCCTACAATCAATATATGAATATTTCCTAATCTGTATGTGTGTGCCAGCTATACATCCTTTCAATTTTGAAGCTACACAGTCAAGACTCTTTACCAAAAAGAGGTGTGGTTTGTTAATTTTGATAAGACAATTCCTGGAGAGGCACATTAAAGTGACAAAAATGGCCATTTTCAGGCTGATCAATAAGAGCAGCTGTAGTATTGGAGCTGTGGTTTGGAGCAGCTGTATTGAAAAGCCCAAAGGAAAGAATGGATTGTACTGCATGCTCTTGGTAGGAAGTTCAAAACACACAGTTCAATACAGGGATGACAAAAATTAACTACAGAGAAGAAGACATGCAAATATTTCTATATAAAAAATATCACCACCTAGACAGCAAAATTCCAGAGGGTGGAAGAGAATTAATTTAGAAAGGAATTAATAAAAAAAAATTTTTTAAATTGTTTTTTGTAAAGGGGGAATACATTATTTTGGTATCTGATTGATAAATAGTGAAATACATGTTTCCAGGTTTTCTGGAGTTAATAGGTGAACAGTGTTGGTGACACCATTATAATGCTTATTATATTAGAATAACTAATTCACAGAATAAAAATAAGCAAAAGGAACCAAAATGGGGGTCTTGTCTTTGCACCTCATTCATGGATTATGTGTACAGAAAAGGCATGAGGGGAGGGAGGGAGGGAGGGGGGAGGTCAGACTCGTAGAAAGTGGGAGCTTGGTTGAGGGAACCAGTTTCCATCCATTGGCAACTCTTTGTGGCTGAATAAAGGATTGGTACACCTTCTCATCTCTACGTAGCCATCAACATATCCTCTGACCAAATGACAAGAAATTATGTGCACCTTGAAATCATTAACAATTGATTGATTCATGATTTGAGTTGTGGGAAATTGAAGGTAAAAAAAACAACAATTAAATGATTACAACCTGCATAAAAAGCTGCAAAGGTCTTCTAACGCATCAAATAGGTTTACACTTTACCTGACAAGGACTACTTGGCTATTCCCTAATTACTAAGACATTAGATTAATTGGTATTTTCCCAATTTATTCAAATGGATAATCATATTGGTTTAAAATAAAACAACAATTAGTTCTAAGATCACATCTGTTAATGTCTCAAACTAGTAAACAGTTTCTGTTTCTATTCTTATGTATTCAGTTTTTTTCAAATCGGAAATTGGTCCACAGGAATTAACTACTGAGCTTGTCACGGATCAGTTTCTCCAGCTTGACTGTGTCTTCTGAAAACTTTCTGATTCCTTCAGCTAACTTATCGACAGCCATCGCATCATTATTGTGCTGGAAACGGAATTCGCTCTCGTTTAGAGTAATCTTCTTGAAATCCATGGCCTTAGCTACAGAACACACCATGATATATGGGAGAGTTAAAATTACAAAACCCTTGAGCACAAATTACAATAGTGGAATTGTTATGTAGACATATTAAATCTTTAGTCAATTATTATATGGTTAGAGTATGTAAGAAGCTATTAACTTCCTTCCTGCACCACAGTTGTAATATTTATATTATTATAAACATCAAATGACAGTAATGTACCTTCTTTTTTCTCATTCTATTTGAAATTTTTGTTTTTTTTTTTGGTTTTTTTTTTTTGGTTTTTTTTAATGAGAAAATATGCAAAAAAAAATTAATATAAGTTTATTTATCCTACAAATCAAAATTTTGATGGGGGAGGGCAAATGTACTCCATTTGATGTACTAAGTAACAAGATATATATATACACATACACATAACTGCAGAAAGATAGATATACAGACAGATAGATACATAAATAGATAGGTAGATATATACATAACTAGATAGGTAGATAGATAGATAGACTCACCGTCAGCGTCATTGAGCTTCCGCACTACAGTTTCTTTAGACTCTTTCAATTTCTCCAACAGACCAGGTCTGTAATAAAAATTAGGTCAACCAAATGGAATTTTGAAAGTTACAAACACATACAAACCTATTTTCACCACATGTAGCCTCATAGCATCCACCATCATTACATAGTACATTACATGACATGCACACTTACGAAATGGTGAGGTTGTCGCAGCCGGCAAGACCCAGAATTTGTCCTGTGTTACGGAAGGACGCACCCATGATGATAGTCTTGTAGCCAAACTTCTTGTAGTAGTTGTAGATCTTTGTCACGGACATCACACCTGTTCAATAATAGAGTGGCTGTGATATAAATAACCCTTTACCAAATTCTCACTAAAAATTTTACACTTGGGCATGAGGAAGTTCTGTATCAATGCAGAATGTTCATATAGCTAATATAAAGTGCACATATGTCAATTATCTATCATTCCATGCAGGACTTCTCAAGCTGAGGCTGGAATGAAGGACTGGGTAAGGCACAGGTCATTGCTGCTGCTGTGTAGTCCCCGACATGACAATGGCGGAGCGTGGACTAGGCCTGACCCAGCACACATCATGTATGTAACGGAATAATAACAATCTCCCCCCCCCCCCCACCACACACACCCTCCTCCCCCCCCCCCCCCACACACACACCCCCCTCCTCCCAGATACTGTCACTGCTTACAGAAATCCTCTCAATAGTCAACAAGTGTTGGAAATTAGCCAAATCTTGGACTTCTGCTGTTGTCGTTTCTGTTTTGTTGTATTTTTTGGTTTATTTGTTCTTGTTTGTTTTGTTGTTGTTTTTTTAGACAGATCTCTTTCTTCCGAAATCTCCCTTCCAATACACATTTCTACATTCAATAAGAAGCACACCTAGAGCTTGTTAAAATATCTTTACTCTTATCCTTACTCCAGGAATGCAGAGATGATTAACAGACAAAGACAGACACGGCTAATGAAATTAACAACCTGCCCACCATTTTCACCTGAAGCATGCACTCCAGCCCCAAAGCCACGAAAGCCTCCCAAGAATAAAAACTCTCCAACAATGAAGATATGAAGAAGTTAATAGGAAAAAAAGGTTGGGTGGGGGGGGGGGGGGGATATAATGGGGTTCACACCAAGCTGTCCCATCCAGTTTGTTTGTGTCCTACGTTATTCAAGGTTCCCCAATACACCATAAATACTCTTCTCATTTGATACACCAACAACAGATATTTAAAAGGTAACTGAAATGGGAAAAAAAATTTTTGGTTTTAATTTCTTATCTTGTCCTTGATGCATAAACTTGTATAAAATTGATGCAAATTTTGGTCCAATATTCATGAAGAAAACTTAGCTTCAAAAATGTACTTCCTGTGGGGGTGTAACTCTTCAATAACGACAAAGGGGGACAATTGAAGCTAAAACTCAATAAAAGTGATACGCTACTTCAACAATTCCTCCAGTTAGGAGGCAGGATTCCATCAGTAAGTCCAGGATTGGTAGCAGCACATTGACATCTAGCAAAATAGCAACTGAAAAAGTTGTGGAGTTGGAAATCTGAAGGAATAAGTGAAGAGATCTGTCCCTTGGGAGAGTGCAATAATTATTCATACCTTCAGACCCTATTGATACTGCTCTTCAGTTTCATCTAGCTTTGATTCAGGTACAGAAAATGAGGATCAAAGACTTTCTGATTTGTCATAATAAAATTTAGCTATTCGCAAAATTTTTTTTTGCATTAGCTACTTATGGAGCGGAGGTAGATATTTAATAGCTAGCTATATAGCTACAGAAAATAAGGATAAAAGACTTTTTGATCTATCATGGTAATACTTGCTAGCTAGCGTACCACTTTTGGTGTGGAGCTAGATATTTCATAGCTAGCTAGTTATATAACAACTTGTGTAATTGTTCTTCTACACTTGGTTATAACATTTATAGCTAATAGCCCAGGGCAGTTACTAGTTTTAAATGTTATAACCAAGTGTAAAAAAGAACAATTGCATACTCAGCTAGCTACTTGATCAGAGCTGGATGAAGCTGAAACATTGAAACATAGTGGCCCTAGCCACACCACTAGCCACTATGTTTCAATGCCAAATATACAAGGAGTGTTTAGAACAGACCATGTGATTAAATTTGAAATTACAAACAAATTTTTTTTTTAATTTAAAAAAATGAAAGAGACAGATTATTAGGTTGGTATTAAAGGTATTCTTTCGTTTCAGGAATAATTCCTAGTCTCCTACTAGCGAAAGATCCAAAGCACACAGGAGAAATTTTAGAGATAAAACAAGCCCAGAGGAGTTAAACTATTTAAAGAGAAAGAGAGAGGGTAGAAGAAAAAAAATTAATTAATTAATTAATATTTAAACTTTTAAGGTGTCAAAATAAAGTAGTTAAACTACCACTAATTGAAATATGAGAGCATGTTCTTGAGTTCACTTTTGCCACATAAAAATGTTATTTTACCACTAAGTGGTTTTTACAAGGAGACAGTACACCACACACCTGGATCATCCTCTGGAGTATAAGTCTTCTTGTCCGTGTTCTTCACGTACCAATCAAAGATACGTCCGACAAATGGAGATATAAGGGTAACCTTTGCTTCTGCGCAAGCCACACCCTGCACAACATAATGCAATAAGAAGTGAAACACATCCTTGACTATACTTTACCACAAAATGCCTTCACCTGTGCAAGCGAGAAGAGCAAGGTCAAGTTGCAATGAATTCCATTTTCAGCTTCAAGAATTCTAATAGAAACATAATAAGACTATAATAACTTCCGTCAGCAAATAGTAGAGAGGAAAAATAATTGATGTAGAGAGAGTGATATTTAAATGATAAAAGTTGAAATTATATAAAATATGTCAACTCTTCCATAGTCATACGGTTTGCCCATGTTCGCCTACTTCATTCTCCATTTCCACCTTCCTCCCCCCCCCCCCCCCCACAAGTGCAGAGCATTTAACTTTCACTCATGCATGAGCATAATAAATCAGTGGGAAACAATCAACAATAAGCCCTGAAAGTGTGTTGGGAAATTCATCCCACTTGGGAGGGGATTAAGTCCAGTATAAGTGAGGACATCCACCACTTCCACTTCTATCCATGCGACCTCTAACTGACTATCACTTCACAATGCTCCACCCACTGGACAAACAACACAGTAGGAGTTTACCACCACAACTACCACTTGGAACTTTTAAAGGGAAACTATTTAATCGACAAATGTTGAGAGGTGAATTCTTACTCGGCGGCTTTAATTCCCTCCCACGTGGAACTCAGCTTCACCAGAACTCGTTCTTTGCTGATCCCAGCTTTTTCATAGAGTTCTATGAACCGACGAGCCTTCTTAATGGAGGCCTCTTTGTCGAAGGAAAGTCTGCGGCAAAAAAAAAAAAAAAAAAAAAAAGAGGGGGGGGGGGGGGAAAGTAAGAGTAAGTACATTAACAACCAAACATTACCAATTATTGTGAGCAACTGTTCTTGTGAGATTATGAGCTAGTAGTGAGTTTTCAGAGAAAGTTACTACTTCGAGCAGTATTATAACACACCCACACTCACTCTCTCTGAGCAACCACTTAAGTTTTTTTGCTCGTAATTTATAACTGCAAAATGGTCTCCTTAACCTACCACCTCTCCTAGAATCCAGGGAGGAGGGAGAGGGAGGAGGGAGGGGGAGGAGGGAGGGGGAGGAGGGAGGGGGAGGAGGGAGGGAGAGGGGGGAGGAGTTATATTTCTCAATACATCAGTGGAAATGTACAACTGATCTTTGTCAAGATCAGTAACCATAGTAACAGGTTGAATTTGGCCATTTCTCCTGATGTCCTCCTCTATGAATAGCGAGCTAATAAAATAGTTATCACCTTCTGCAATAAAACATTAAAATACTACGACAATTACAAAGGAACGTATGTCCAGGTCCCATGGGGTGAACTACGACCATGTAAAAATTCTAAAATGTATGGTTGGAACTTTTTCTATCCAACGTGTGACATGCAAGGTGTAAAACTGCTACATAATGTAGAAGTACCCAACCTATAACGAGATGTTACACAACTCACCGAGCATCCACTTCTGTAGACACTCGCCCTGGAACCAACTTCAATATTTCAATTCCAAAATTCACATAGAGTTTGTCAACGGTGGCTGTGACTTGCTCCTCCAAGTCTCTGTGAGTGTGAGAGAGAAAGAGAGAAAGAGAGCAACATGAAGACAAGAAAGTCATGAATATGGTGAAAGAAAGACAGAAGTAATACAAGTGGTTAGGTACTATGTTTGGTGGTTGGGTAAAGGGAAGAGAGAGAGAGAAGGGAAGGGGCAGGGAAGAACATGAAGCCAAGGAATGACAAAATGATGTGAACAGAAGCCAATAGACAAAGAAGGAAGGAAAGAGGGCACAGGAACAAGAAAAAAAACCAACAAGGGGCATTTGCTAAATATGAACTTTGTTTCCTGTGGCTAAATATGCAATGCGCTCTTAATAAATATTTAGCTAATGACTTCCGGTAGAGATGAAGGATCTTTAACAGGGCCAGTGAAGCCATTACGCTTCACTTGAATCCTACATATGCAACCCAACACTTTCTTTAAATCACAGCAATCACAAAACAAAAAAAAAAACAGAAGTTAATTACCACATATATACTAATATAAGTAAATAGGTAGCATTACGCCCAATACTGTAGCAGAGAAATATAATCATAGTAGGGCCAATGATATACACTGCCGATATTCAATACTAAGTACTCCTAAACCGGAGTGGTCATGTATGAAGACATTTGTTAACTTTACTATTCTGGGTCAGAATGTGTGTTCAGGCTATAAAATAGTACAAATGAATAAATAAACGACTAGGGTTATATTACTATTTATTTAATTATACATATTTCTTTAATTATTACATTTATTTATTATCTATTCTGGGATGAGAACTTGGGCAAGCATGCAAAAACTTCAACAAGTACCTATTGCGCAATGGCAAGCTGACAGAAGATTATGGCAATTCTTAGTTTAATTTAATTTATTACTTTCCAATTTGGTTTGCAAAATGGGAGCACACCAGCTCAGAAGTAACAATATTTCTCTAATTCCTTGTTTTGCAATTTAGATGAATAAACATACTTGGAGGATGCCTTTCCAAATTCCAAAGCATCTTTAAGTAGTTCAGAATATTCTGGAAGCTGGGCAGCAGCATACAGTAAGGATGGGTTGGTGGTGGCGTCCACAGGCTGGTACTGAGCAATCACTGCAGGACACAATATCAAGAGATAACAACACCAATTCATTCCAACAGACACCACATCAAAAGATACCATCACTGCCAACCACTTACAATTAAAATTCCCAGTATCTGCTACTACAGTTGTGAGAGCCTTCAGCTGATCTAGAGTGCTAGACATGGCGATATCTTCACCTGGTTCTAAAAGGAAGTATACACAGTTCTAATTAGAAGTTTAATATAAGGAGGGATAAAAACTCCCATTTTGAATACAATCTCAAGACTACTTAAACTCACAGATATAGTATAGTAGTGCAGACACTTCTTCAGAAAACTCTACAGCCTAAAAATCACACCCCAACTGTTTTGTTGTTCTTCGCAAGGGCTCTACCACACTCCATTTCCGTGGGGCGTGGCGTCCTTAGCTGGTGGCCTGGGGTGTTGCTCATGTGATCACCTGATCACCCACGCACAAAGCTTAATTACTTCCATCCGTTTTATGCCGAGTTCCCAGGTGCACAAAAGACAAACCAACCGAAACAAAAAGAAGTTGATAATTAAGTAGGTGTGCAGCTTTGTTCCATTACCAACAGCTGGACTATCCATTACCAACAGCTGGACTAAGGTGGAATGAAGAAAAGAAGGGAGAGGAAAAGGGGGAAGACAAAAAGAACAATGAAAAAGGGCGAAAGAAGAAAGGAAGGGAAAAAAGGAAAGGAGGGGTAAGAAAAAAAAGGGTGGGGTGAAAGAAGAAAGGATGTTAGAAAAAATGTTAGAAAAAGACAGAAAGGATGTTAGAAAAAAAATGTTAGAAAAAATGTTAGAAAAAATGTTAGAAAAAGACAAAAACAACGTGGGTCCAGAAGAAAAGAAGAAAGGAAAAGATTGGGAGGGGGTGGAATGAAGGGGGGGGGGGGGGGGGGGAAGGAGGGCATAATAAACAAACAAAAAATAATTTTTTGGTTTATTTATTTTTTATTTTATTATTATCATTTTTTTATTACTTTTTTTCATTTTTTTTTTTTTTTTTTTTTTTTTTTTTTTTTTTTTTTTCAAAAGCATGAGAGAAACCACAAGTAGCTTCACAACTCAGGGGCAAAATTTTAGCATGACCAAAATACATAAATTTAACAAGTCTTTTTCTTCTAATTAAAATTAATTTTTATATTTTAGATGAAGAGGAAAGGGTATGAGGGAGGTGCACACCTATTCAA
Organism: Lycopodina hypogea; assembly: GCA_963969325.1. Taxonomy (NCBI): domain Eukaryota; kingdom Metazoa; phylum Porifera; class Demospongiae; order Poecilosclerida; family Cladorhizidae; genus Lycopodina; species Lycopodina hypogea. Next base: position 3,617,670 of record OZ017789.1, read on the forward strand.
CCTGTTATAAGTTCCAACCATAAAGCTGCCCCCTAGGGGGGACCTAACGCTGCACTTTAACACCCACGCAACCTTAATTACCTCTAGCGGTTTTATGGTCTAGTTGCCACGGTGCACATAATTCCAGGCTACCGAAACAAAAAAAAATTTACAGAAGAAGACTGCACCCGTGGGGGTTGACTGATTTTCCCTCGGTGACTATTATTAGTTGCTCCTTCCTTCCGCTTTGTTCACGGGGTCTTAACTTAAATCTTGGATTTAAGTTATGGCACTACAAACACAACAGCGAATATCAATTTCAACTCCTGCAACATTTTTCCACCCCCAGCATGGTCATAACACACCTAGCTCTTCCTATTTTTCGAGTCAGTCTTCTTCCTCACCAACCAAGCAAAGGGGGAGGCCACAAGCAGCTCCACAGTTTAGAGGTCATAACCGTAGAATAGCCAAAGTACAGAAAGGTTTGTCTTGAGTTTTCTATTTTTTTTTTTTTTTGTTAGTGGCTAGCTATAGCTATATTATTTAAATTATATATATATATATATATATATATATATATATATATATATATATATATACATATATATATATATATATATATATACATATATATATACATATATATATACATATATATATATATATATATATACATATACATATATATATATATATATATATATATATATATATATATACAGCTAGCTATTTGGAAATTTAAAGAATTCATAAATAGTTTAATTAAACTGAATTGTTATTTTTATGAAGAAGCTGAAATGCAGCGTCAGTCCAGTGAAGGAATGACCTCTCTTCACTCCCGTTTGCAGCAAGAAGCTGAGAAAATAAGGAAATGGAAGAATGCCACTGATGTTGATATCAAACAAAAAGTGAGTAAAAATTTTGCTCACCATAGATATTCTAATACATGATTGAAAATAACAATAAAGACCTTTTGAGAATGACAGCAAATCTGCTCTTATCTGTGTTATGCATCTAATAAAATGAGTAATAACCTTAGCTCTCGACTGATTCACTCAGGGCTATTAGTACCTAGAAAGGCACGGGGTAGTTTGATTAATAACATCTTTTTACATACACAAAAGAAATTTAATTCTTGTTGTTTTTTTTGTTTTTTTTTTTGTTTTTTTGTTGTTTTTTTGGTAGCTGCACCCCGAAGGGATCACAATAATGTCTTTTTGTGGGATTTTTCTTCTCAGAATCAACTTGCTGCTCAGTAATAGGAAGTTTCGATCCCTAGATATATGTCCAAATAATTTTTTAAGAATGTTCATTTCTTTGATACCTGCCAGAAATTCACTCACCAACTGTGCCACGTTATAGTATTTATCAACTGGACTACCAATTTAGCCACTTCAGATACTACGTCTTAAGTATACAGATAATATTCTGATAATATCTGATATAGCGTAACACGGTTGTTTCATGTAATCTGCTCCGTTTCCAATCCATGTACTAGAATATCTATGGTTTAACAAACACCTTACAATTATTTCATTTATACTTCATGATGTAGGAGAAGTATTTAGAAGAAGCTAACTGCACTATTGAAATACAGCAGAAATCACTGACAGAATTGCAACTGAATGTTGAAAAGTTACAATTTCAACTCGATGAAGAAGTTGCAAATCAAAAGGAAATAAAAGCAAAGTTAGTTGCTGTAGCATTATGTTGTATGTGTTTATTGACAAATTAAATTAAGGCAGTGGATACTCTAGTCTGGCGGTCCAACCCCTTCCTCGGAAGGGTTTGGTATCTGCAGCAACAAAATCTGTCCAACTGGAATTCAATTAACAGTGTTGTGGTTGATTGTATATTTGCACAAACCAATGCAAAACAATTTGAGAATAATTGTGAGCCCTCCAGATTCTCATATGCGCCATGTTTTACACAAAGATTTTAAAAATACCGCAGGAGCCATTGGCTATGGACACGTAGTATGGTTCCCCCAGAATCCAGGGGAGGGAAGGGTGCGGACACCAGGCCCTTCAAAAAAGAAGGTGTGGCCTGCCAGACTAGATACCCAACCGGTTCTGGTCTCTGTAGATCATGCCTTAAACAGCCAGTAAAAGGGTGGTGCCCTAAAATTATTGTTCAGTTGGTTAAGATTATTGCTTTGTCAACAGAATTGCCAACTGGTTCATTTTTCCTAAAATTATTGCTTAATTTGCTAATAAAAAATAAAAAAATTTAAATAAGAAGAAAAAAGTTTTGATGGTATCTCTGCCTCTATTTACAGTAGCACTTGTAACCACATATCTTTACCTTGCCCTTGTAATTTCAGATCAAACTATTTATAGTCCAAAAAAGTGTTTGTCAAACAATGTACTATTGGAAAAATTGAATAAATAAAATAAGATATGTAACGTCAATGGAGGGAGATTCTAAAAAGAAGAGTCTGAACATATCATTTTAAAGATATTGACTTCTGGTAGGAGTAGCTATCAAGCAACCCTAGGGTACTATGGCAGGTTAGGGCCAGGTTTGAAGTACTATTGCTTTAAATATAGCCCTAGTATGCCCTAGGAGATTATGAATAATATGTTAGGTCAAGGACTAGTAGGGTACTAGTAGGGAACTAGGGCTACTCAAAGTGGAATTTGTGGTGGACGAATTTTATTGGACTAAGCAATAGTGTTACGGCACCACCATTTACTGAATGTTTAATGCATGATTTATGGAGACCGGTACTGGCTAAGAATCCACTGCCTTAAATTAATTGTTGTTGCAGGATTGGTTCCACGCGTGAGATGTGCACTGCTTTAAAAAACCACTGCATGAAAATCGATGTAGCACTTGTCAAAGGACAAGAAGACAAAGACAATCTAGCTTTACTCAACCATCAGAGACAGCTGAAGTATCAGGTACAGATAGTGATGATATCTTGGCCTTGAAAATTTGTCTTTCTTTTCTTTTATCTATTATTTTATTGTATTCTCAAGATTTCCAGGTCACCTACTTTTCTGTAATAATCCACCAATTATTCTTTTATTATTCAAATGATCTACCTATCACTCCTTTTACTCACATGAAAATATTCCCTTTCCATAAAATTTGGAAGATATGAAACTTCTTTTTTTTTTGGTTTGTTTTTCTTTCCATGTAGAATTCACTACTATATGTGGTCACTGACTTATTTGGTCATCCATCAGCTTGCTATTTATAACTGCTTTAAGATGGTGCTATGGATAGATAAAACATCCCAATTATTTTTTTTATTCTTTGACTGCCAGCCTATTAGGAATTCTAGAGTTGTTTTTTTTTTGGTTTTGTTTTTTCATTTGCTTTAACTCTCCATTATTCAAAAGGTTATGCTAACTATCTATCAAGGCCTAGTGATGTCTCACACAACCAATACATTCACAGATGTTTTCTCTTATTCTTGATGTTCTGATAACAGGAATTGTCAGACAAATATGAGCAGCTTGAGACAAGCCAGGTGGAATGGCATGCGAAGTACAAGGATGCTTGTGAGTTTATTAACTGTCATTAAATTACATGTATAATTAGATCTGATAAAGCAGTACATTGTTGCTGTTTTGGCCAATTTGCTTAGCTAAAAATAATTGTATTTAGCTACACCGAGCTAATGCCCTAAACTTTGAAATATATCAGAAAATAACATGAAGGCAAGAATTAATTTCACTGCAAGTTGTTTTTCTAAAATCGCTGTTCAAATATTTATTTTTATTTCAAGTATCATTGCATTGTAGTGGCCTCTGAAAGTAAGCAGAGATCACAGACTGAGAACAGATATGCAAAGTTATCTGAAGACTTGGATGAAGCTCAGAGTAAGGTACGTGTGTGATCAGTAAGCATAAAATAGTATACCATCAATCAACTAAATAATACACACAAACTGTTTCATTGCTATGTGTTGACCCAATTTGTGAATATAGATCAACATTCTAGATATACAGAGTGAAAGGGATAAGCTCTTTATTGCCAACTTGGGGGAGAAACTTGAAGCTGCACGTGATGATTGTGTCAGCCTAAGGAGAGAAAAAGGTTGATACGTTTGCTGTGTTTCTGTTATTATTGTGGTGATATATATATACTTTCTTTTTTTTTCTTTTTTTTTAATTTGCTTTGTTTAACCATACCAAATCTGTCTATATAGATATTTTTCTATCAAGTATTTCTGAAAAAGAGCAAGACATTAATATATTAGAAGGAGCTGTTCAATCACTTAAGCTTCAGCTAAAATCCAGTGAGGAACTCTGCGCAGAACTGACTAAAGAGCTACAAGAAACCAAGAGTGTTTCAAAGGCTGATAAAGTAATTATGATCCTATTTGTGTGGCCCTGATGATAATTTTAACTCAAAAATCTTTGACTTCATAGGATTCTCTTTCTGCGAAGGTGACTGAACTTGAACTATCTCTGGAATCCAGGACATCAGCATGGATGAAAGCAAGGGAAGAGTTGGAGAATAAGCTAGGCCATATTACTGATGACTTCAAAGACTCAATCAGTGACAAGGAGGAAACTTTAGCACAACTTCATAAATCAGACGAGACCTGTCAAGGGCTAAGGGAAGAGTTGCAGTTATCTAAAGAGAGCTATACGGAACTGGATGTGGTGAAAAACCAAATCCAAGATCAGCTCCTTGAGCAAAGTGAAGCCCTGGTTGCCACAAAAGAGGAGTTGAACCAACAGATCACAGAAAAAGAAAAGGGCTTAGAAAAAGCTGAGGTCAATCATATTTTTTGTTGAATTCAAGCCTCAATTATAAGCTTACATGCAAACATAAGAAGTACCTCTTTAATAGTCCATTTCTGCATTAGGTTAAATTAAGGGATGTGGAAACTTTTGAACCATTATTAAATCAATAATAGATATGTGTATATATATATATATATATATACATTTATTACATACATAAACAGAAGTTGATATCAGATGTCGTGTCTCGTCATGAAAATGTTCATGCATGTTGGCTGGAGATAGAGAAAGAAATGGAAGCTAAGTTGGGAGACATGGACAAAGAAAAGACAGAGCTGACAGAAAAGGTGAAATTACTTACAGATGAACTGAAGGAATCTGGCACTAAATTGCTCCAAGAAAAGTCTGTGAATAAGGAACAGGAGACAAAGGTGATTGGAAAGTGCAGTATATTTTGAATGCGTATTGTTATTTCTTTTCTTCACTTTTTTTATAATTTTTTTAAAATTTATATTATTATTTTGTAGATTATTTACTTCATATTTGAAAAAAAAATTTTTTATTTGATAGTATGAGGAAAATATAAACATTCTGAAGTCTGAAATTAGTGCCATTCAGAGTGAAAGTATCAGTCTCAAAAACCAGATTGAAACCCATTCCAATGTTGAGGTAAGTTGAACGTGTCAAGTCAGAAATTGATAATTATCTGTTATATTACCTCTTTAAATAAGGAAAACTTAACAGTGAAGTGCTCAGAGAGAGATAAACTTTTGACAGAGAAGTCAGAATTGGCAGCCAGACTTGAAACAAAGCTCACTCAATTCAGCGAGTTGCAGGAAAGAGTAAGGAATTGTTCTGTATATCTTAGGTGCTTATGCTGTATAGCAACAGCTTATTATAGCTGTATTACATTATTGTTGTAATGTCATGGTTTTGATATGCTAGACAAGTGGAGGGGTAGAGGGGGGGGGGGGGGGGGGGGGGGGGCTGCCTGAGTCCCTCACCCCATTTTTAGCATTATCACCCAAAAAAAAAAAAAAATACATCTTGAGCCAGAATTTTCAGGTAGTGGCCTCTACCTTTGCTTGATTTCATTTTTAAAAGTTTTAAAAGATGTACATTATAAATTGATAAAAAAAAATACCTATTTGTGGACTCTTTATTTGTCTATCATACCAAAAATATGAATGTTTATTACAGTTAAGTAGAAAATGCATCCATGAGATCTGAAATATGAATGCTTATTGCCGTAAGTAGAAAACTTCACTACATAGTTTATTGTAGTTACAGTGTTAGAAAATAGTTATGTTGTATTATTATACAGTAATATATGCAGCTATTCTCACTGTCTCTGCAATTTACACTACGTCATACTTATAGTGCATCATATCATGTATTACATCACTGCATATGTGTCTATTGTGAATCAAGATGGTATTCTTTCTAGCTTGTGCAGGAAAAGGCTGAGATATCAAGGTGGAATGAGGAACTGTCACAGCAGATTCAGACTCTGACAGATAAAGTAACTTCCTCGGAGTTGAAGGAGATTGAGAATGAACAGAAACATGATTCGGAGGTAATGTTGAAGAATGTGAAAATATTACAGGATGAATTAGTCATTCATTTTATTGTCTCAGTTGGCAGAGGTGAAGGAGGAGATGGGAGTGAAGAATGCCCAGCTGAATTCCCTTGTGGAGAAGACAAAACAGGAAGTAGAAGTATCTAGAAATGATTTGATCAAGAGCAAGAAGGACTCAGATAGAGAGGTGAGTCAGTTCAAAGTCACATTTAGAGTGATACCACTTTTCTTATGCTTTGTAACAGGTTGAGGATTTGGTTGCGGCATTAGATTCGTATCGATCTGAGCATGAGAAGACTATGGCAGGGAAGGACAAAACCATAGAGAATCTCAAGCAGCACCTTCAACAGACTGAAAAGTCCAAGGTGAGTGGAAATCACAAGTAGAGTGAGGAAAACAGTTATTGCCTATCAGTTTTGGCGTATTTTTCTCTCAAATTGCCACTCAATAGGGGACTTGGACAACACTAGCTCACATATAGTAGGATTATTTGCCACAAATCTTAGTTTGGGACTAATATTGTTTTTATTTGCTTGTTGGATAATCAATCATCTATCAGACTTCCTTCTTTGTTCAAGGATTGTTTGAGCAAGGATTGTTTGAGCAGCTACCTTCTTCCATTGACAATTTCATCTTGTGCCTGCCGACATATCTTCTTCCTTTTTTAAAAATCTGTTATGCAATATAGATTTACAAATTTGGTTGTATTATTTTAACAGAGTAGTTTCCATTGATATTTTACTTCACATTATCTTGTATGTTTCAATTAGGAAATTAGTGAAAATCAATTCAAAGATAAACTGCAGCAGCTTCAGTTTGAGGTGGATGCTAAGAACAAGGAACTAGAGTGCTGGGAGGCCATGAGTCAGAAAGTGGAGGTCAGTTTTAACTAATTATTCATAAAGAGTTCCTGAAGAATAATTGCAACAATAACAATGTTATAATATTAAAGTTAAATCACAATCCAAAGTTAAGATATTTTGAGAATATTTACTGGTTTTTCTTTTAGTCTTTGTTGTTGCTGTTGTTGGCTTATTAATCCAGCATACAAATTTATGCATTAGCTGACGACATAATCTATTTCAACCAAAATATTGTACTAATATCAAATATTAATTATCAAAGTCAAATCCTGCATATTATTACAGGTTGAGGCTGCTGAAGTTGTTTCAACCACTCCATCAAAAAAGACGCCCAAAGCTCAATCCAGATGTAGCCATGCTTCGAAGGTCACCCCTAAACCCTCCACCAGAGGTTAGCACTGCAAAACGATTTTTTAAAAACCATGTGTAGATAAATTGTATGATTATCAGTATATATAACCTGTTGAGGTCCATTCAACATGACCTGCCAAACCAGAAGAACTAACCAAACATTACTAGTTAATTATACATATTGTGATGTAACCATAGTAACCTTAGCCTTAGTCCATTGAGGTTAGACTATTACATAGGATACATGGCTATTCTTATAATTTATATAGTATCATGCAACCTATGGCATATATTACTAGATGTTTTCTGGCTGGGAGGATTATAGTCCATAGGCCAGAAAATGAAACCTTCCCCTTTTTATGGATTTTCTCAGAGATACCCTATTATACATATGCTAGGTACCACAGAGTATAGCCAGCAGTGACCGGTCCAGAAATATAAATATTGAAATGACACTATCAACAAAAAATAATTGAGTAACCGTACCACTGTTTATTTAGTCATGGTGTGTAATTATTTAATTAATTAAACACTAATTAACAGCATGTTTGACTAATACTAAATTACATTTTCATATTTTATAGCTGGTGAGGTTCTGAGCACCACAGAGTCTTCAAGCAGCATAGTAGCAGCAGCGGTGGCCATTGTGAAGGCTCCCCCACCCACCACCACTCCTTCCCAATCTGAGCATGTGTTCAGAACTCCTGCTCCTCCTACCCCAAGTCGGCTCTACAACTACCACATCAAAACCACACTTCAGTCAAGGAACAAGTCCACTCTGTGCACGCCCAAGTACTCGGGACGGTAAGTCATTCAAAATCAGACGCCTCATTAAATGTCATTTGATTAATGGTGGCTCCAACTTTTACTGTTTTTAAGGTATAGTTTGGTTGTCAAATTGACCACAATTACTGAGCAAAGTTAAAAATTAGTTGCATTATTCCAGAGAATGTCTTATTCTTTCAGTCCACTTGTATTTGTCTATATTTCAAAGGTGAAATGTACTAGGCTCTTATATGTTATTAAGTATCTTGCACTTGTGTAAAACCTAATGGTAAAATATCTGTGAGGGAAATTCCTGTTCTTTAAACTGATCCATGGATCTTTCATTTTCTGCTACCTTTATCTGTTTTATTCCATCTCAACTAATCTACAATACCTTTCATAATAAATTGCCAAAAAAAATTGTTCATAATAACTTGTGAGGGGTTGGAGCTATATGAAAACATGTGTTATTATTGCAATTGGTATAAAGATATCAATACCACACTTAGTTTCCAGGTTATTAAAGTGAAATATATCCTCTCAGCTGACTTCTGTAATCTTGAAAAATCAACTGCATATATTTTTTCAGTTCAGTTTGTATTTGCTGAAGAAGAGAAAAAACGAGTTTAATTGTAGTTTGACCATTTAGAAATTGTTTTAAATGAAAGAGAATGCATGGACAAAAAAAAAAGAGAAAGAAAAAAAGATGAAGGCCAGAAAAGCTTGAACTTTGGCTACAAAACAGGCATAAGATAAAGGAAACCTGAGCCCTTCGCATGATTCTATGACTGTTAATGTGATCAGAAATTGCCTCAGGAAAGTCATGGGTTATAAGGTATATATATTCTGATGGAAAGAAAGCAAAAGTAAGGAGGATGTCTATTGTGCAAGTCCCAATTAAGATTTCAAGCTAAAAGTTTACTGAGGGAATGCATGCTTCTAATGAAAATATCCAAGCAGTGATTGAAGCTCCCCAACCACATAATGGTAAAGAACTACACTCTTTCCTGGGCATAATGAGCTATAACTGTAAATTCATTCCCAATTTAACTATGATCTTAAAACCATTATCCAACCTACTTCAGTTTAAAACCAGATGCATTAGCATGCACTCTGTACCAAAGCTTTTCAAGCTGCTAAGGAGCTTCTCACAGTCTCACCAGTTGTTGTAAATTATGACCCCACCATGCCAATACAAATGGCAGCAGGTGTTTCATCACATGAAATTGTGCAATCATTTATCATATTTGCCAAAATGGGGAGGAAAAATCTATTGCCTGTGCCTCACGGACCTTGTTGGTAACCGAGTACAACTATCTGTGCACAGATTGAAAAGGAGGTCATGAAAATTATATTTGGAGTTCAAAAATTCCATCAGTATTGGTATGAGAGATAATTCACCCTGGTTACTGACCATAAACCTCTAACTACCATTCTGGGACCCAAGAAAGGTGTTCCTGCCCTGGCAGCAGCATAATTACAACACTGGGCTATCCACTTGTCTGCATACAACTCTGATATAGAATTCTGTGCAACAGACAAACATGGGAATGCATATAGTCTGTCTCGATTGCCCTTACAGGAAATATTCGAAGAAGGTGTGGAGGTTAAAGTATTTCAGATTCACCAGTTACAGTATCTTCCTGTCACATGTTAAGAAGGCTGTTCAATAACTTTGATTTGGTATGGTTCTTCGAAAGGTTTTGCTGCACTCTCGACAGGGATGGCCTGTTACACATCCACCAGAACTTACATATTATTTCTCCAGAAGACAAGAAATCTCTATTGAAAATCAGTGTTACTAGGGGGGGGGGGGAATTAGAGCTAGAAACAACTTCTCGATAACTTACATCATGATCATTTGGGCTTTGTAAACATAAAATCTCTTGCCCGTGGGCATTTCTGGTGACCTGGATTGGACGCTAAGATAGAGGAAATGGCTAAGTTGTGTTAGTGCTGCCATGATGCAATAAGGCGGCTACCTAAAGCACCTCTACAGCCATGGTCATGGCCCAGCTAGCCCTGGCTGCATGTGCTTTCAGATTATGCCAATCCATTCATGGAAACATCTTTTTTTTTTCCTTGCCATTGATTCTCATTCCAAATGGGGTGAAGTTTACAACTAGCACAAAAGCAGTTTGGACGATTGAGGTGTTATGTTAGCTATTTGCGGCCTATGGGTTACCACAAGTGTTGACTGATAATGGACCGCAGTTTGTGTCAGAGGAGTTTGCAGTATTTTACTTAGCTTTCTAGGATGATTAGTGAAGTAACTACAATAAACTTAATTCATGTCTAGTGTATTTATTTTTGTGAGCATGCTCAATTCCTTTGGTTAATCGTTTACCAGATCCTCGTGTTCAATCTGGTGTGCACTTGTGTTGTTTCTAATCAATAAATTGTTTAAATCAGTTTTTATACTGAAAAACTGTTGGAAATAGTTTGCTAAAACTATAACTCCTTCACTGCATTTTGGCGAATATAACATTGCCTACTTAGCATGCAGACCCTCTGGTCCCTTGTTGGTCCACATCTGGCCTCGTTAGTTGCATGAGAAGCAATGTCACTTGCAGTCTCGACTGAAGACACAAAATCACATCCAGCAGAGGTTCACTCTTCAGAGAAATAAAGGATTTTGAGTGGTAGCAGATTTTTGCATAAACTTTAAGGAAGATTGTTACATAGCAATGATGCTAGATAGCTTCTATGACATGTCTGACTTGGAATAAACTGATAATCAATCCTGTAATGACTACTGCAATATTATTTTTTACTCTTTTCTGGGATTTTCTTAAGGCCTGTCCACACTATATACTTCAATTCAAATTAATTCAAACTGGTGTGTCCATACTGAATTAGAATTAAAATTATTCAATTTAATGCCATTCCGTTTGGTCCACCTCTGTTGGTGGTTCAAGTCCAACCAGAACAATAAATGTGAGTGGTTAGATTAAATATAAAAGATTGTTTTAAAAATTACTGTCTCTGTCAACACTGCTCCATAATCTTTTATAGTGTATGGGGCCAGGTTAATGTCCAGAGTGAACTAGTTTGGTCTTCATTGGCGTTTCCAATCCCTGTACTAAAATATGTATGGTCAAATAAATGATTCCTGTTACAAGAAATAGTGAATGAATTCTGTTATTTGTTTGTTTTTTGTTAGCTTTTTTGGTTTGTTTGTTTTGATTTGTTTCTTGTTGTTATTATTTTTTTTGGGGGGGGGGGTGCTCCCTGTCTCCCCACCATATAGAAATATTCTCCCAGCAAACGTTCTGGGCACATATATGGTCTGGTTTTGGAATATTTACACCGTTTTACTGAAATTGTATATTTGTTTATGATCTATCACACCATCATATTGCAGAGGGAAACGGATACGCTCTCAGTACGATACTGACCAGAATAGTTGTGATGGTAAAACAAAAAACGTCATGCAAGTTACTGAAGACAACGAAGCAGTCTTCAAGAAGCCAAAACCCAAAGTAAATTTGATTAGTATACATTATTATTTTTTGGTGCAACAATTATGTTGTTGTTATAATTAGAATCCAAGGGTTACTGTTCAGAGAGCATCTTCTACTACTGCCACCGGCTCAAAAGGGATGAAAGAACATGGCAAGAAAATGAACAAAGACCTATCGTGGTTTGACCTGGATTCTGTGTATGGGTTTGGCATAAATGACAACTAACACTATTCAACTGTTGAGATGAACGAACATAGCAGCATATAGCAAGATGTATGTTTAGACACAATAATCCATGTTCATTAATTACCACATTCATTGTACGCTCATAACAGTTTTGTTTCATTTATTGAAATATACAAATGCACATGAAAAACTGAAGTATTATTTGATCTCTACACGTGGACTAACCACATATAGCATGACATGTGTGATTATCTACTAGTTGATGTCTCCTCTGTGAGATTATCCATTAGTTTCTTGGATACAGCATTCACAAAATCATTTTTGAAGCCGGGACTGACATGTTCCAGCAATGAATAGATAGTCTCATAAGTTCCTTCGATGGCTGAAGAGGTCATGATGTCTGTGTTGTCATAGGAGTGACCAACCACCTGGAGAGAGAAATACACATCATTCAAAAGGGGAGAGGAAAGGGAATCTTTAACATTATCGTGGGTGTATTTTACGTATACAGAAAAAATGGATGAGTTACGTCCAGCTGAATATGCCTTCAGTTTCGGGTAAACGAATATAGCGTCTCATTTCCTAGTTTTAGATGGAATAGTAAAAAAAGATTCTGTTTTGTTTTCTTTCAGTTAAATGTGTTACTTTCAATAAATTGTCGAATATATAATCCAAAAGGAAATTTTTTCTTAATATGTGCAACCAACAAAAAAAAAATCATGGGATGAAGTCATAAGCATGTTAGTATTTCTCATACTCTATTGCAAATATCACTTGTACCCTATCAGTAACATCTCATGAATGTGAAAGAAATGCCAGCCAGTGCATAAAATCATCCATGAACCAAGAACATGTGATGTCTATAGAAATGTTACTAGAACTACACCCACCAAGCACAACGGAACTTGATCTCTAATGAAGTAGTTGGTTATATAACTTATTAAATTTATAGAATATCTCCTATACTATTTCTGTGCATGCTTTAAATACATTTCCCCTTTTTTTTAGCTGCTTTACACAGGAGGTTCCTCAGTTCCCCCCCCCCCCCCCTAGTAATCTAGTAATGAAATGTGGAACAAGGATAGCAACATGAAGAAGGTACCCCTGAACTAGTCAAGCTAGCTACGCACCTCAAACCCCCTCATACCGACTCTGATAGTCATCCTCTTGCCTTCCTTAGTGGTGAGGTTAATGTAGGCACAAGAGCTGCTGGAAACCAGATTATGGCTCAACTCACCCTCCAGCACGGCAAAAGCCACCTCCTTGAGAGATCGTTCAGCCTCCACACGAAAATCTAGGTCTGATTCCATTCTGGGTAAGAGACAATGCGCTTCCAAGATCCACCCCGACTGAACCTTAGTGTAGGCCACGCTTCCTTCCTGAATTCTGTATTGCTGCTTTACTTGACTCACCCCAACAATTCGGTAAGGAGTCGGGCCTTCGCAGAATATGAAACCGCAGAACCAGACTAATTATGCATTCCGAAAGCTAAAGCTGATACATTTAGAAAATTCAACCAAATAATCCACTATCATATTGCCTGGTGTAGCCTTTGGGTTAGTAGATATTTTCATGCTGTTTGCTTACATGATATGTCCAGAGTTTATGCTATGGTTGCTTGCCCTGGAGGAAAACCACTACACACAGCTTCCAGAGTGGACTCATTATTTAGTTATTTTTCTTCTCTTTTGTTTGAATTTCCCTTTTGTTGTTGTTTCTCTTTTTAAATATTTTTTTTTTCTTTTAATTTTATTGTTTGTTGTTGTTTTTTTATAATCATACTGGAAGTTAAAACTGTGAACATGGTGTGGTCATGGCAAATATGTTTAAAATGATGGTGGTCACATGACATCAACTGTAAATAAAAGAGGAAGCTAATAAGGTTGTCAATTATCATGTTATCACATGGAATATCTTTTCTTCTTCTTCTCTACCCACACAATTGTAAATTTATACTTGTTGAGGTAGTCCTGAATGCTATAGCTACTGCACCACTCCACCATTAATTCCTTGCTTCTTTTGGTTTGGATTTAAATGAGAACTAATTATTAGTATCATCACAATGAATTTAATTGAATTGAATATATATTGGTCATCAATAGTAAGAATATTTGAAGTCATGGCAGTGGAAATAACCCAGCCATAGTCCATTATGTGCCATGTTTATTTGATCATGGCTACTGTAGCATGCTCCCTTTAGTAAGCTTTCCCCACTATGACCACAATTTCACCTTAGCAATTTACAATACAGCAGCTCATTCAAGACAAAACATTCAACTGACAAATCAATTACACACAGTTATATGGACGATACAACAGGAAGTTTCAATTTCCACAAAATGCACTAACAAATTAATCATATGCAGTCACTTTCTCGATATTAGCATAGTGCATATATCACACTCCCAGCTCCTCCCCCCCCCCCCCCCCCCCCCTTCTACTCCTCTCCTTTAAAATTTTCATTATAGCAATTTTATCATCATTGATTTACATATTAATTTTCATTATCATTTTCTTGGCTCAGCAAATATACGTTATCAATATTTAAAGAGAAGAGAAATGTTTACCTGTTTAGAGTTTGCCTGTCACAACAGACTCATAAGTAACACCCCAATCTGCACAAAAAATTTTAAAACTGCATTTTGAGAACCAAGGAAATGTAATAAAAGATGATTAGTTTGAACTACCCTTTTGAATCTTCTGTATGGTAGGTAATATTAATACTTTATGGAAGTCAAAAGTATGCAAACTTACTCAGAACATCTGGTCAGAGTCCACCAGAAAATAATTGGCATATCAAACTTTTTCTGGGGAACTCCTGGGAAGCCGTTCTGAGTAAGTTTGTATATTTCAGTACGAGCAATATAAACTAGTTCTAATGCAGATGATTATTTTGGCAGTAGAAAGGTCAGTGGATTGATAAAATAAAAAGAAGGAAATAGCAATTCTTTACTCAATAATACCAGTGCTGCTACAACATTGTAATCACTGTTCCTTCTTCCCTGCAAGCTCTTTGGGTCCATAGACCCACTTAAAACCTTATTTTGTGGGTGACAAATAAAGAATAATTGGGTGTCTTGGAGTTGAACAAAAATTTAATGAGTTCAAACACCAAAAAAAACATCACTTTTTAGTTGTCGAAACATTTCTTCTGAAGAAATAGAAATTTGATTTTACTCTTTTTTTTCCATATGAAATAATTACATTGAAATTTTGAAGTATTGTGTATGATATTTGATTCTTCATTGACCTAGGAAACATCAGTTCATCTCAGTTGTTGGCTTTTCATCATTGGGGTCTCTGCCATTTCGTCTCCATGCCATGAGGTTGATAGGTTCCACCCCAAACTTCATCCTTCGATGGTCAGTGGTCCTGGAGAAGCAATATCCACAGGTCGGTTTCTGTCGAGTGTGGAAAGGAGCCACTGTGTTTTTGACAACTGCGGAAGGGCTCCAAGTATTAGAGGTTCCTGGCCTGGTCATCGTTTTCTGGAGTAATTAATAAATTTATATATATGCACATACATGCATGCATGCATACATACATACATACATACATACATACATACATACATACATACATACATACATACATACATACATACATACATACATACATACATACATACATACATACATACATACATACATACATACATATAATCAGTGGAGTTGGATGGTGAAATTTATTGGGGAGAGGGAGGGGGTGGCAAAAAGAGAGAATCTTTTTTTAAATAAAAAAAAAATAAAAAAAAGAAAAGAAAAGAAAAAAAATAGAAAAGAGAAATCATATACAGTATAATTGCTTATTTTTACACCCCAGAATCTACTGTTATCATTGTTATGAAATTTATGCTTTAAAAAATGAGTGGAAGCAATCAACATAGATATAAATTTATCATATTATGGTGCTGATAAGTATCGTCCAAAATATCCAATTTTTCTTTCATTTGTCCTAATGACTTCTGAAGCAATGTCTCTTACACTAAGGCCACCTGTTTGCAGTGGTTTAAATGCTGCTGCTCCATCATTGAATTCCTCAACACAAAACAACAAGCAAACTAAACCAAAAAAATTAATGTTTACTTCCATCAACCATGATGAAAATATATTTGGAGTATTATGCAGTTTTTATTTTCTTCTTATCACTGTGTCCAGAGTGCTGGTTTGGTATTGGAAAATTTCAAATATGAGTATCAATCCCAATAGCGAATTTTATACTGAATTTGAGATCTGACAGCAGAAGAGAAGAAAATAAAAATAGGAGCTTCTGGGGAAGTTAGTTGTGGGAGATGATAGAATGAGCAGATTTGGTTGAAGCATTAGTATGTTTGCTAAACAATGAGCTGAATGGGATGGAAAAGAGTACTACAGCACAGAGGAATACCAGACCATTGCATGCCAGATGGTATAGAGCTGATGGTCAGAACAGCCTGAGTGGGTCTGGCATGGCAAAGAACATGTGTAATAGTCATGGTAGTGTAATCTGATATACATGCTCCCTCACATCATGACACCTAACGTTTACTTACCCTGCAGAGTGATTGCTAAGTGCCTGATTCATAAATACATGAATTTATAGCTGCCTTGGGTTACGATTAGTGCAGAGTATGATATGGTGTGCAGAGTGTGATATGCTGTGCACAGTTCATTTGTGACACCATTTTATCAACTCAAATGCTGCAGATAATAATTATTTTCTTCATATGACTACTGCAAGCTGTAAGTTGGCTTCTCATTATCAACAAGGTGGGGTGTGTGGCTAACACTCATTCAAATCCCTTCAGGCTCTGTGAAAACAGAGACCTCTATCCTCCCTCAGTGACCATGGTCTAAAGATATTATTTATTATTTTACTTTTTTTAATTAATTATTTTTAATGGTTACATTTGAAAAATAAATACATAAAATGATCAGAAACTCTGCACTAATATCTCTGTAATTCTATAAGTATGACTTCTATGCACTTATTTGTTCCTAAGTAGGAACCTATAGGATAATCTATGACCATTTATCATCGCATAGTACTCTCTCAATATCTAACTGCTCAAACATGAATTTTTGATCCAGATTACTCTAGCCTTCATCAAGTTTGAGTCTAGAGCATTTTGGATGAAAGGTCATATTGGTTATTTGAGCAGGTACAGAGAGAAAGACAATGTTAAAAATATAGCTAAATGCTTGAAACCTGTCCCATATAAATATTTAAAACCTACCCAGGGCATATGCTGGAGTGCTATAAAATGAGGACGAGGGATTAGATATAAAAAGAAAATAATATATCTCCATTCCCTGACCTGCGTTCCAGCTTCCCCCTTGTGATGCCTGGAGAAAGTGATGGTTGTGGCTGAGGGATCAGTCCTGTAGCCAGCCTTTGAGGGCCACGCTTCACACCACACCAGCCGAGGCAATATGCGACTCTTTGGTCCAGGCTTGTAAGCACAATGGTCCAGCATACCACAGTTAGGCATCACCGGTATTAGAAGAGAGTAAACTTGTAGCTGGTGTTGGACGTTACCTTGGCAACAAACCAATCAAGGTGTTTATCCAACTTGACTAGTTTAAAGGTCAAATAAAATTAATAGATCCTCTGGAACCTGGACGCTTCTTGAACAATTATCAAATCTGCACAGCCGACCCTTTCCTCTTTCTGCATTCTGAAGATCATAACCAGTCAAGAGCCTTTGATTTGGTCACACTTACTTCCCTTTATTTCCCAATTCCTCTGAGAAATAATAATTTTCACATGAAGTTACAGAAAATATTCATTAATTAATTGCAGGCCCAGAGTGGAGTGAATTCCTGTGTGTATTCATTATTTATTGTATATTTTGGCTAGATATTTTGACTAGGATGGATGGATTGGATGGATTGGATGGATTGGATGGATTGGATGGATTGGATGGATTGGATGGATTGGATGGATTGGATGGATTGGATGGATTGGATGGATTGGATGGATTGGATGGATTGGATGGATTGGATGGATTGGATGGATTGGATGGATTGGATGGATTGGATGGATGGTAAAAGGTGTGATTTTGTCATAGCCACACCCACAAGAAGTTGTTTTGTATGCCAAAAGTAAATCATAGGACCAATCAGGCTGAAATTTGGAATGTGGTTTCCAAGTAAACAGATGAGCATTATGCAGCTGTGACAATGGGCGTGGTTTTTTCATAGCCACACCCATGGAAGCTGTTAGGCAGCAAAAGCTAATTAAAGGACAAGGCTGAAATTTGAGCGGTTTCTATAAATGTTTCATGCTCACCTTGGCCAGCCAGTCAAGGCCCAGGTATATATGCTGCTAGTGTTCTATATATTTTGATGCAATTTCATGTCCTTGCCTGAAGTGTCACACTGGAGCTATTCCCCTGGAAACCTGGTGTAGTGCTGATGCAATGCTTGTTTAGCTTTAAATCTTTTAACTCCAGTATAGAATAGAGTTAAACCTTCAACGTTTTGTGTAGCGTAGGAGAAGCCTTTAGAATCCCCCACCCCCATTTTTTTTTTTTTTTTTTTTTTTTTTTTTTTTTTTTTTGGCACCATCTCCACCCTTGCATCCATTACCTTTTCATCTGCTTAGAGCCAGTCCCACTCTTTCAGATATTTCCTTCCCTATTTTGAGACAAAGTTTACATAAAAATAACAAGGAATGGCTATAAAAAAAATTATTTTATGTGATTTCTCCATTCTTCTATAACCTTCAACTCCAACTTTCCCCAGCCCCAGCCCCCCCCCCCCCCCCCCCCCCCCCCTCACCTTCTCCAAACAGAAGACAGCTGGTGCAAAACCTTCACATGCAATACATTTACGACCTTGTAACTGTGCATTACATGGCAGGGTTCAATTTATTGTGTTAACAAAAATCACAGTTGGAGCTTGTGTGGGGTGGGGGAAGTGTACATGTGTGAGAGCACAATTTTTTTTTAAATGTGTTCTTCCATTTTTAAAAATTATTTATTATTCTAAACTAGCAGGAAAACTATCTTCAGTGACTCCCATCAACCCCTGAAAATTTGAACCCTCTAAACCTAAGTGTCTGTGAGGAGATATCAAACAAACCATGACCCATAATAAGATTAAAACCAACAAACATGAATAAATTTAAAAAATCATAACGAAAAAGACTAATTACAATCAACATGTTGCATGTTATTTATGATAAGCATTAAGTGTTGGGGGGGGGGGGGGGGGCTGATACAGCTGCCTGTCACAGGTCTACAGAGGAGCCCTCCAACGGCAGGTGGATCTGTACCATCTGCTCCCCCACACTCGACAGATCATTAGGATTAGGATTAAAATTCTCCTGTGTGGGGGGAGGGGATGAGTGTGTGTGTGGTGGGGGGGGTGAGGATAATATGTCTGAACATGTTCTAAGAAACATCATTCAGGAGAATAAATATTCACGTGTCAATTAAAATATAATTTTAACCCATTGTAACCCCACATTGCACCAAATCAAACTTGCTTTTGTCTAATATTATATACTTTTTATTTACAAGCAGGTGGACTTGCTTTGTTTGTCACACTAGAGATAGTGGGTTCACCTTTGTAGAACCCACTGCAATAAACTCATAACAAAATAGTATGCACGTGCTTACCAATGTGTCTAATGTAATGCCAAACTCTTGGACCTGAAGGCTGACTCTTGGCATACATTGACTACTTGACCAGGGGAGTAACTTGGACAGTGTTAAAATCCCATGATGGGACGCTGTGGACCTCAGGAC